>PVKA01017598.1:0-45483 GCA_004027165.1 Ctenomys sociabilis
CAGTACTGACTTTATTACTAGTTCGGATTCCACCAAGGATGCCAATTTTTTTTTCAAATTTGGCCACTCAAGAAAGATTCTTTGCTGTAGTAGTGGAGATTGAACCCAGAACCTTCGTGCTGGATTAGAACTAGAGTCCTCTGCAATTTTTATTTTGAGAGTGGATCTTGCTGAAGGGCTACATTGCCTGAACAAGGAATCCTCCTGCCTCAGCCATCCAGAACACAGGAACTACAAACTTGTGCCACCTTACCCAGTGTAAGGTGGATTTCTTCTCTCTCTCTCTCTCTCTCTCTCTCTCTCTCTCTCTCTCTCCCCCCCCGTGTGTGTGTGTGTGTGTGTGTGTGTGTGTGTGTGTTTGCTACAGAGTTTCACTATGCTACCTGATAATCATAGTCACTAATGGGAAATTGCAAAAGAAATTTCAAAACTTCATTAGACATTAGTTGATAAGAGAGTAAGTTGCAGTTACAAATACAACATAGCTTCATTGTTGTAAAACACCAAAAGCAACAGATGCCACAAGTTCCTGGGGGGATGGAGACTCACCCACCCATCACCCGGCTGCACGGGAGAGAGCAGTGTATATTTTCTTACTGTCGTTCAGTTTTGTAGAATGCCCCCCAACAGCATATGCATCTGAAATTGTTATGAACTGGATTGTGTCCATTAAGGGTCTCTGTGTTGGAGCTCTAATCTCCAATGTGTCAATACCCCAAAGTGACTGTTTTTAGAGGGGGCTCTTAGGAGACAATGGAGGTTAACTGAGTTCCTGTTAGGGTTACAGTTAGCATTAGAGTCAGGGTTAGAAAAGAGAGGGACTCCAGTGATCTTTCTCTTTCTCCCCTTCACAGAAAAGATGCCCATCAAGGGCCAGCAGCAAGGCAGCCTTGTGCAGGCCACCAACCCTGCTGGCACCCGGATCTTGAAGGTCAGACTCCACAATCGTAAAAACATAAGGCTCAGTTGTTTAACCACTGCCCCCAGCCTGTGTTTTTATTTAATAACAGACAATTTATGGACAATGACATGGTTTGTTTCAGTTACTTTCCTCATTGTTGGGACAAAATACCTTTCATTCACAAGTGGAAGGAGAAAGTTTACAGTTTGTAGAAGCTTCAGTCCATAGTTGTCTGGGTCCAGGGCAAGGCAGCCTGCAAAGGGGTACCAAGGGGAGAAACAGTCCATGGCAGGGAGGCGGAAGGAGTAGCAGGAGTCTCCCTTTCTTTATGTTATTCCAGCTACAGGCCTGCTGGTTGATACCACTCACACCTAGAGGGCATCCTCTGTAAATCCATTCAGCCACACCCACAACTGTGCTGCACCAATCAGTGGGCTAATCCAGCATCACACCTATAACCCATGTACATACCCACGTGTGCAGCCAGCTCCAAGAAGCCCCACTCATGAGCATGGGAAGCCCTGGGGGACACCTAGGTACAAGCCATATCATGGTTCCAGTGGCAACAAAAACTCACTTGAACAAGAGGCAGCAGTCAAATGAATAAATGCTTGAAAAACACAAGAAATCAGTGACTCTAATTCAGTGACCTGGAAAAATCTAAAATCACTCTAAGGCCAAGTCTTCAACACTCATCATCACACTGGTCCTTACATACAGGCTCCATGATCCCTGGAAGTGGTAAAGTTCTGTGGATTTTCCCCTTCTACCCAAGCATGATCCTTCAACACGTCACTATAGCTTCTAAAGAAATGAGATGGACTTGCTGTGAAGGCTGATTCATCCCGAGCTCATTACTCTTCACTTACAAGTATCTGATGTTAAACCATCCGGGCTTTCTGCAGCACCTCACTGGACACCATAAGAATGTTGGCTGAGGTTTCCCGCAAAGACCATACCTGAGTTCGGGGTTGTAGACTGCAGCAGTGGTCCAGGACACAGCATGGCATTGTCAACACACTCAGAAGCACAGTGGGCTCCACAGCCATCCAGAGCCACAGCCAAGCACTGGCCATTGCCCCAGCACCATGGGACATCGCTCTGTGCAGACTCTGTCCCCACAGGCCCCACAGCTCTTCTACAGTGCATTCTATCTGACAGGTAGGTTCAGGGCTTCCTGAAAACTTTGAAAGTATCTCTCAAAGCATTGATGGGTGACCTGCAATTTCAGGATTGCCCTGGCCCCAGGGCTGGGAGATAGCTGTGCAGTCTAAGCACCTGCCTGGCAAGTGAAAGGACCTGGGTTTTATCCCCAGTACCACATGTCATGCTGGCCCCAGAAGATGGGTGTGCAGAGCCAGCCATGGAAACCCAGCATGGTGGTGCACACCTGTAATCTGAGCACTGGGAAGGCTGATACAGGAGGATCACTGTGAATCTGAGCTGTATAGAGAAACCCTGTACCAAACAAATAAATATTTTTAAAAAACCTGGCCCCAAAGAACCACAGCAGACCCTCCCTCAAGACTGTTTTCCTGTGCTATTTGGTTGTATCCACCTGAGGAAACCAGGACAGTAGTTTAAAAAGAAGAAACATTACAAACCCAGTGTGGTCACTTGATTCACAAATTCATGCAAGGAGAGACTGGAATTGAGGGAAAGACCACAGGACACCACACAGCCCTTGGCCAGAGCCCCTGCTGCACCACTCCTCCTCCACGGACCTGGGCATGTGGCCTGCACCCCCAGAATGCATCCCCATGGCACCCATGTGCTCCCTAAAGCTTCTCACTCACACAGAGAGGTGCCTGGACCTGCCTGAGCGCTTCTTGATTGTGGCTAGAGCTCAGATAGTGCCCGCCAAGCCTTCAGGCCCCTCGAGCCCAACTTCCAAGCAGCCAGACTCCCCCTCCACGGGCCCAGGTCCTGGCCACCAAGTAGAATTAGCACTGCCTCCCAAGGAGGAGTCACATGCAGTAACTGCCCTGACAGAGTGCTCAGGACAGGGCAGATCCCTGAGGGCTCCTTCGCCTTCCTTTTCAAGAAGATGCTCGGCCACAAAGCTGAGCCCACCCCTCCGGCCCTTGAGCTGGCCTGGGAAGTGCTTATTCCACTGAGCCATCCCCCTGGCCCTCTGTGTTACTTTCTAGGGTGCTGAAACTGCTCTGGCCCTGTGCTGTCCTAGACGGGGCCAGGAGCCCCAAGTGGCTGCCGAGCACTTGACGTGTGTTTGGTGCAACTCAGGGGCTGACATTCCAATTGTCATTCATTTTAATGTAAACCACAGCATGTGGCTGCCGCTAGTGACTGCTCTGGTGGACAGTGTGCCAGTTAGGAGCGCCCCTGTCACCCTGCCCCGTCACTGAGACAAGCACTCTGGCTGCTCATTCCAGGAAACAATGGGCCGAGGTAGTTCACAAGCGGGTGACTGGCTCTCACGCGTCTGCTTGGTTGGGAGACCTGGCCCTCACAGGTAAAAGCCCCGGCAGGGAAGGTGAGGAGGAAATAGACAGTGTCTGAGATTGGGGCTGCAGCAGGCAGAGAAGTGGGGGATATAATTACACACCCCAGAGCCGCAAGAATTGGAAATGCTACAAAAGTGAATGGCAGGCAACTTGATATTCTACAGGTGTGAAAGTAGCATTCTACAGTGAGCTGACATCTCCAAATCAAAACTATCTGCTGCTGAGGGAAAAAGAGGGGAGGCAGAGAGGGTGAATCACAAATTAGAGTTAAATGAGACAAGAGAGACAGACAGCCCCGCGGACCAGACTCTCAGACCTTGCCGAGCAGGAATGGATGCAGGGCCGCAGGCAGGTGTGATTCAAATCAAAGCTGCATGATCCAAAGAGCACTCTGGAGTTCACAGATGAGGAAACCGAGGCAAGTGCTTAAGGGCGTGCAGCTTACGAGACTTGGAACTGAGTGGTACCAGGCACTGGATTCCAGAGCCCTTGTCCTTGGGCCAGGTGCACAGGAAGTGTCTGAGGCTAAGAACGAAAGTGAGGTCACATTGGTGGGCCAGGGGTCGAGCGAGCAT
Organism: Ctenomys sociabilis; assembly: GCA_004027165.1. Classification (NCBI taxonomy): domain Eukaryota; kingdom Metazoa; phylum Chordata; class Mammalia; order Rodentia; family Ctenomyidae; genus Ctenomys; species Ctenomys sociabilis. Next base: position 3,942 of record PVKA01017598.1, read on the forward strand.
GAAACAACCGAGTGCTAGAGCCCTCCCTGTGCCTGGCAGATGCATGGACCCAAAAGCAGAAGGAGGGTGCAGGTGACGGGTCTGACTTCGGGCCAGGATCTGCGGCTGGGTGAGTCCGTGGGAGGCCACAATGAGTTCACGAAGGGGACACGGGCTTCTGATCACAGTCCAGCTGAACACAGTGGACCAAATCCACAGGGAGAGCTGGAGCTGGAGAGAAAATACTAATTGGGAATGTGTAACACGTGTAGACAGAATCTCAGCGATTAGAAGGAGAAAGCGGCAGCTGCTGGAGTCTGCTGCAGAAGCTGACGTCACTCACCCCCATGTGTAGCTTCTGCTAGATAGTCATGCCATTTGCGATTTCACTTCACCTCCTTCTCCCCACCGCAGAGCTGTCGGGGAGGTGATCTGAAAGCAGACATGGGCCTTCCAATACCTGTTCTCTCTTTTGCTAGAAATTTTGACAATTTGGGCTTGATCAAAATCCTCCCACACAAAAGAATTCCCATAGTCAACTAAGACTCCAAGCACATCAATGGGCCACATGACTCTGAGCCAATCAGCAAATTCCATTCCCCTAGCCCTTGTGATTGGTTCAGGGATAGGTGAAGGACCCAATCACCTTCAGGGAGACCCTGGAGACCCCGGGAGACTTTGAATTCCAGGACAAAAGGGGTCTGGCTTTCCTTCGGGCTTCAGATCTGATGGATGCAGGTGATGGACCAGCTACCACCACCTTGCCACCACTGTGAAGTCCGATGCTGCAATCAAATCAGAAGACTCAGGTAGAAAAGAGGAAACTGAATCTGGTGATTTCTTTGGAGTCCAGAATCAAAAATGCCTAAAATAAAAGCCCACAACAGGTAAGTTCTTTGTAGGATGAGTGCCGCGCCCTAGTACTTGCAACAGAGGAATCCGTGTCTGAGAGAGAGATGATCCTCATTTTGCAGCTGAGGCTGTAGCTGAAGCAAGCAAGCTTTTAAGAGGTTACGTAACTTGCCCAAATTCATGTCTGTATTCCTCAACTAAGTCAAGATTTGAAGTCACATCGGTATTTCACCCTCTTAGCCGATGGGAAAGGCTCAATGTATAACTCACTGCAATGTGATGAGTGTTAAAATAAGGGCACAGCCCAAGGAGACAGCTCAGTAGAAATAAGAGCTTGCCTGAAAACACAGGGTCTTCAGTTCAATCCCTGCTACCACAAAAAAAATAAATAAATAAATAATAAGATAAGGGCACAGGAGAAAGATGGAGTGGAGGAAGGGACAGAGTAAAAGAACAAATGAAATATACTTTTCACTGGTTCTTGTAGATTCTGAAAATCAGAGAATGTTTTTCCTGTGGCTCAGGGAGATAGGAGGCCCAGGATGACTCTTGACTACGTGAGTTGTTTAAGCCACAGCTGTGTACACTGCACTAAAGAGCAATGGCACTGAACATAACACCTGCTCATTGATTTGCTAAGACATCAATACTGAAGCCTATAAAAATAATTTGGGTTTCATTGCTGAGGACAATCATTACTTCCAGAAAACTAGAAAGCAAGCTTAGATTCACAACAGCCTCAATTTGCAGAAGATAAGCCATGCAGGTTGCTCTGATTGTTGAGCCTTTTCCCACAGGATGATTCGCTTATAACAGGTAGGCAGGGCAGAGCACAGCATCTGCTCCCCGGCTGCAGTCCATGAGGATTCAGGTCTTGAAGTTCTAGCCGTGTTCTCGATTTCACACTGATCTTGCATTCTTCATAATACTATTTATTTCTATATGAAAATATGTTAGGTGTTTATCAAGTAAACTACCTAACTTATTTCAACAAAATCTATTAGTGAAATTTATTCCTCTAGTTTCATCAGCCGCATGCACCTTGAGACTTCTCGCTGCTTCCCCTCACCCCCAGCACCCCACATATGCCACATCAGAAAAGTTGGGTAACGGTGACATGAAACAGTGGATTTGTGTTTGCTGCCTACCAGGCACCTGTCCTGGGTGTTGTGCAGATGCTGACTCATTTACTTATAACTGCCTGGGCGTTCGTGCTCTTTCTAGGCCCAGCCCACAAATAAGAGCACCAGGTCTCAAAGGTGAAGGGTCTCACCCAAGGTCACATAGGCCTTGAAGGAGAATGGAAGACTTGGGGGCGATGCCTGCTCTCTGTCTGTAGGCTCCATGCTCCTTGGTTCCGTCAGCTCCTGGTGTAGAGCCTGTCACTTGAGGGCTGAAGTTAAAGAGACGAGAACATAAGTAGGGACAGACCTTGGGGGTGACTCGGTCTAGCTATCGAACTTCTGCATGCTCGCCCCTGTCTTGGTGATTCCATTTCTAAGTGTCTGTTCTGGAGAAGGACTCGTGGAAGTGGACAGCAAGGTCCGCACACAGAGCGCTGGCAGCCCTGGTTTTTAAATAGGTAAATCAACAGTGAAACTCTCTCCTGCAGCACCCCTGTGCATGGCAGGGATGCTGCTTCCCTGCGATGCCCACAAGGCCTCCTCCATGTGTGATCCGAGGACTCTCTAAGGCTGAGTGAGAAGGGCCAAGTGCAGAAGACTGCGCAGGGACCGAGGCAGGGATTTGTGCACCAAGGTCTCAGGCAATGTACCACTGTGTGAAGAGGTTCCAGAGCAGAATGAGGACTCTGGCTCCCACTGTCACAGCCGTTGCAGTACATTGAGCTCCATAGAGACAGCACCGGGGCAAGTGAGAGCCAAACAGGCACCGAGCGATGCTGTACCGCACTGAGGAAAACAAGTAAACATGGGCAAAGGAGACCCTAAGAAGCCGAGAGGCAAGGTGTCATCCTGTGCAAACTTGCCAAGGGGAGCACAAGAAGAAGCACCCAGATGCTTCCCTTAACTTCTCAGAGTTTTCTAAGAAGAGCTCAGAGAGGCGGAAGACCACGTCTGCTAAAGAGAAAGGAAAATTTGAAGACATGGCAAAAGTGGACAAGGCTCATTATGAAAGAGAAATGAAAACTTATATTCCTCCTAAAAGAGAAACAAAAAAGAAGTCCAAGGATCCCAATGCGCCCAAGAAGCCTCCTTCAGCTTTCCTCTTGGTGTGTTCCGAGTATCGCCCAAAAATCAAAGGAGAACATCCTGGCCTCTCCATGGGTGATGTCACAAAGAAACCTGGAGAAATGTGGAAAAACACTGCAGCAGGTGACAAGCAGCCAGACGAGAAGAAGGCTGCAGAGCTGAAGGGGACGTGTAAGGAGGACATCGCTGCCTACCGGGCTGAAGGAGAACCTGGTGCAGCAAAAAAGGGAGTTGTCGAGGCTGAGAAAAGAAGGAAGAGGAGGAGGAGGAGGAAGATGAGGATGCAGAGGAGAAAGAAGACCAAGAGGATCAGAAGGATGAAGAATGAGATGATGATGAATAAATTGGTTCTAGTGCAGTTTTTTTTCTTCTTATCTATAAAGCATTTAACCCCTCTGTACACAACTCACTCCTTTTGAAGGAAAAAAAAATGGAAATGTAAGGCTGTGTAAGATTTATTTTTAAACTGCACAGTGTCTTTTTTTGTATAGTTAACACTACTGAATGTGTCTTTAGATAGCCCAGTCCTTGGTATTTTTCAATAGCCACTAACCTTGCCTGGTACAGGATGGGGGTTGTAAATTGGCATGGAAGTTTAAAGCAGATCCTTGTTGGTTCACAGCACAAATTAATTTTATATGGGGACGGTAGATTTTTATCTTCAGTTGTCTCTGATGCAGCTTATACGAAATAATTTTTGTTCTGTTAACTGAATACCACTCTGTAATTGCAAAAAAAAAAAAAAAAAAAAAAAAGTTGCAACTGTTTTGTTGACATTCTGAGTGCTTCTAAGTAAATACAATTTTTTTTATTAAAAAAAAAAAAAAACTGTGTGAAGAGCTACCGAGGCTAACTGCAGGAGGTGTTTCTGGTGCTCTGTGACGGCTCGCGACAGACCCCAAAGTTGCCTCAGAGACCAGATAGCAGACTTTAGAGTTTGTCTCCAGGGCGGGCCACCAGCAGGGGGTGCACTGAGGGTGAGGGGCGACACCCTCCTTTATTCATGATGCCAGCCAAACTAGAAAACTGGGCTGCAGGGAAACGGGGTGCCAATCAGAAGGGACCCCGGGTCTGCGGACACCCTGGCCGGGCTTTGCTCTGTCTGCTCCGAGCGCTGACCAGACCCCACAGAGAGCTGGCCTTGTGGCCTAAAGCACCCGGCTGCACAGCTAGCGCCTCTTCCCACGTCAGCAACCGGATTCCCGGAGCCCCAAAGCTACTCCATGCTGATTGCTGATCCCTGCTTCCAGGTGTGTCCCGGGGCTCTTTTGATTTCTGGCACAAATTGCACAAACAAACAAGGGCGCAGGTCACCAGACTCCAGGAAACCCCATCCCCACGCCCACAGAAAGCTTGGATGCGCGCTTCCAATCAAAAGCGTTCCATCCTCATGCTCATCTGACACTGGGCCCAGGCTCTTACTTTTAATTCTTGGTATTTTCTCTGCACCCATTTATTGCAGCCACCCACCGATAAATGCTGTTTTTAAGAACAGTCCCAGTCGTCCTTGCCATCTGCGTCTCCTGGCACTTGCTGCCATCTGGGCACTTTAGTGTGCTTTGTACACCTTGTTTCTTGCTGCCTTGAACTTAAAGGTCCAGTCTGGTCTGAGTCGGATTCATGGGGAGGGGCACTGCCCCCTGCAGGCCGTGGTCATGCATGACCCTTCCAGAGACAAACCAGGTGCCAGAACCCAGGCTGGTACACACAGGCAGCAGCCACTGCGCTCCAGCTCCCTTAGGTGTGTGGTCTTGCCACACCCTCACAACCTTGTGAAGCTAAGGACTGTCTTGTTGATTTTCAGTTAAGTCTGTGTCCCTGAGGAGTTAGGTAACTTGTCCAAGATCACACTACAGGTGGACAGGAGGCTCAGAACTCATCGAACCCAGGCTCTGAATATCACTGCCTCTCGGGGCAGGGAAGCAGCAGTGTCTGAGCAGCAATACACTGCCAGGTATCTGCTGCAAATGCTCTCACTTGATCCATCTGCCAACCAAGACAAGTAAAGGAAAACACACCTTGACTGGCCTGTGCTCACCCGGCCTCGCTGGGCAAACAGCCCTGGCTTCCTCCTATGGTGCCCACTGGGGTGCGTGGCTCAGGTCCTCCTGCAGGGACCTGGCTGCAGGGTACAGGAAATAGCAGCATCATTTGCACCTAGGTTACCCTGTCCCGGGCCCTGAAGCAGCCAGGCTGCGTGCAGGATACAAGGAGGGCCCACTGTGGCTCTCAGAGTGGCCTTGCAGCCTCCTCCTGCCTGGGCCAGGGCCCCGCGCCTGCCACCCTGCCCAGTCGCACCTTGCCTATCCCCGGTGCCCTGGCAGGAGGCCCCTGTCATGCTGCCCCTCCAAGTGGAACTCCTGCTGTCATGGGGGCCTGGCCCTCATGGATGGATGGGTGCTGCTGCATGCAGAAGTAGATGGTTGACCACCTCTGCTCAGAACCTGCATCTGGCTGGGCATGCAGCACCAGTGTGGTATGCAGAAAGCCATGGGTCTGATCCCCGGTGTTGCAGAAAAATGACACCAGGCCCCAGCCACCCTGCCTGCTCAGTCTCCCTCTCTCTGCAGCCGCATTCTCATGGAGCCTGAGGGCTTGCTCTGGTCGCCCGACCACCACATTCTTGTGCTTCCCAGTCTCTGGAATCACGAGCCAATTGTTCCTTAGTGACCCAGGCTGTGCTTTTCTGTTACAGCAGCCCAAAGCTGGGTGACACATGTGGTCCCCACCTCTATGAAGGGAGACAGTGGAGCACCAGCCTATCACTGGGAGGAGGAATGCTCCACACGAGGCTGGGAGGAGTTCAGCTCCCAGCAAGGAGCGTCACCTCTCAGCAGCTTCTTCATCTGCACAGGGCACCCTCGGATCTAGCGGTGTGGCTGTGACAGTGAAGGTGACACCAAGTAGAGTCTGTTCATAGCTGACATGAAATGCCTGCTGGCTGTGCACAAACTCCTCTACTGAGTGTAAAAGAGACCATGCTGGGGAATGGCCCTTAACAAACGCTTGGTAGGCAGAGGCCAGTCACCACTAGGACTGTGAACGCCACCACAGGGCATGGGGTGCAGAGGCCACAGCCTGGGATCCCTAGATGCTTTAGAACAGCAGGGACTATGCCCTGTGCTGGCTTCCTGGGGCCTTGTCTCTGAGGACAGGTGGTGCCAATAAGCCAAGGCACAGGAATTGGTGCGGGAGGCATAGAAGAGGTGGAAGGGCCCCAGAGTCTCAGGCCCAGGCAGCCTGCAGAAGGGTTGATAGACACCCTGGGGGACAGACACACCTGGAGAACTTGGCTAAGCAGTGTGGCAGGGAGGGGCAGGGCAATGCTGTGACTGCCCAGCCCCGAAACCCCCTTGCCAGGGGACAGGGCTTGCATGAGAAGAGGGTGTGAGAAACATGACCAAGGTGGGAGGGAGGTGTCAGCGTTACAGCACGAAGCTCCCTCTGTGTGCACCCGGCTTACCAGCCAAAGTTCACAATTTTCTTCCCCGTCCCCCCTGCCAAGCCCCATTCCATTGGAGGCAGACAGAGTTCCCATGTCCTGGCCTCTAAGAGGGACTAGAGAGAAAGCAGGCAGTTGTCAGATGGATCCTGCATGCACTTATGTGGCTGAGGTCACGTGCCCAGTGAGGCCTGCACAAGGCTGACACAAGGAGTAAACATAGGTGGAGCAGGCAGCATCAGCCGCCCCACACCCCAGGCCCTGAGGAAGTATTAGTGACATTCAGGAAATGTATGGAACTGGGGGATTTCTCTGAGCGCCAACCAGAGTGGGGCTACAGTTAGCTCTGGGGAGATGACAGAAGGAAAAGAGAGATGGCAACATAGCTACAAACCACAAGAGCTCGTGTCCTCCAAATTGCACAACTCCTGCTTAACAGCTTCCTATGTTCACAGGTTGAGGAGGTGTCCAGGGGAAGGAGGGGCAGGGCACAATTCAGCCACTCTCCCAGGAGCACAGCCATCCCTCCACAAGCTCACCTGCATGTCTAGGGGTCTACTCCCCAGGGAAGGTGGGCACAGCCAGGGCCTTGCAGGCTACAGGGGCAGAGACAGCAAGGACCATCAGAGATGCAGGGCCTGCAGCAAGGAAAGCCGCCTCTGTGCAGCCTCTGTCCGCCCGGGCCCGTGTTGGCTTGGGTGGGTCCCAGTTTCATGTGTGGGCAGCTTGGCCTCTGGTATGATGATGAGCAGAGGTGCTGGGACATTGAAGAGTTGAGACCAACAGAAAGCAGCCAGGTCACTTCAGACACCACCACGGCAGGGACTCATGCTCTCCCTGCTCCTCGGCCAGTTCTCACGAGGCTGGACGAGCAGGCAAGGCCACCATGTGGCCCTTGTCTCTCCTGCATGGTGGTATTTTCCTTTCCTTTCCCTGCTGCGCTGTGACCAAGCCAAGCAGTCCTCACCAGGGTCGAGAGAACCTGGTACCCTGCTCTTCCATCTCCAAACCTGTGAGCTGAGCACACTTCTTTTCAGGGAGTTGTCTATAGCAACAAAACCCAGAAGCACAGGTGATGCACACCCCTGGCTCGGGAGACCCTACTCACCAGGTGGTGATGAGTGCTGCCAGCCTCGGCAGGGGCACTGTTGGGTGACCATAGGGTTGTGCGCTGAGCCAGCTCAAACAGGAAGGAGACGAGCCCAGGACAAACCAGGTGAATCTTTGGCTTCCTAACCCAGAAGGGAGACCCCGGTGCTCTGTTTCTGACTGTGGACGGGACACTTCTCAGGTCCGCCTCTTCACGTATCCAGAAGGTGAGGACTAGATTCTGTAGATGTGATTAACACCTGTGGTCAGTGGATTTTAGGTAAAGGAACGAGGCCTTCATCCAATCCATCAAAGACCTTAAGAGCAAAAGATTTCCTTACAGAAAATCAGTCTCAAGACCCCAACGCAAAAGTCTTGCCTGAGTGTCCCTCGAGGGAAGTCCACAACTTCCCTCTGAAGGTTTGCCGAGCAGCAGCGACGCACTGACATGGGCAGAGTAACAGGAGAGAAGCGTGCTCTGGATTCACTAGCATGCCCTTGAACCTGAGCCACGTGAAAGGTGGAGCACCAGGAAAGGCTTAAATGCTTCTCCTGAGAAGTAGGGGCTGTAGGCGCTTTCAGAGGGGGCATAAATGATTTTAGGGAAAAGGAATAAACAGACAACAGAGCCCTGGGACAAGGACACTGTTGGTGGGGCAGTGGTCAGCAGTCCTTCCCGGGTTCTGGCTGTCCCGTTCAAACAATTGGACAGGACAGCTGATGAATGTCAGCTACTAAAATAAAGAAAGACAAAGTGTTCTGAAGCAAATAGAATATTCACTCTGCACACAGGACAGGCCACTACAAGAACAAGAGGATGACAGCAACAAAGCCAGTAGCCACACTCTCTTATTTTTCTTTGGACATCAGATCCAGGCCTCACCACACAGAGCTTCAAACCTTGCTCCACGGCATCCCAGCTGTGACTGGACAGCTGTCTGTGATTGACAGGGTGTACCTCATGGTCCAGTCAACCCCTTGTGCCCTCATCTCCTGCCTCACAGGTGTTGATTTCATTCCCTCCAATGAAATGGGTTTTAGGTTCCCTGGTGAGTGGACTTTCATAGGAGATCTGAAGGTAATTGTGTTCATTCTGGAGCATCTCGTCTTCAGTCAGGAAACTTCACAGAGGGCCCTGCTATACTTTGGAAGAGAAGAAAGGCCAAAGATGACTGAGATAGGCAGGGTGTGGAAAGACCAGGGAGACCTGAGTTATGGAGCAGTTTCCTCAGTCCCATATGTCAAATCACCACACTTTGGAGTGCTATCTCCTGCACCCCAATACCAGCATACCAGGCTGCCCCCCAAATTGGGGCTTTCCCTTCCTCACATGAATAAATTTCTTAAAACCAACCTCTGCCTCACGTGCCCATCTTTCCCTTTGCCTGTGTTTCTCTGGACATCTGGCCCTGACACAAGACTTAGTAGCAACAGCTCAGGCTTTGGCAAGTGGAGAAGCAGGTCCTGATGCCGGGGTCCCACATATGTGCCTGGTGGGCAGGTGGGGCTGGGCTGGCCCATTTGAAAGATAAGGAAATTCACTGGCCAGAGATCTGTCCCAGTCTCTCATCTTGTCAATGACAGACCTGAAGCAGAAAGCCTGGCAAGAGCCTGCCTCACTCTTCTCTCCTTCTAGCACTTTCTGGGTGTCTCGTGTCATGCTCTCCACCTGGCCAGCCTAGCCAGCTCTCCAGCTGTGCCACTGGGGAAGCTCAGAGGCTGTACCTCTTCTCCAGGTTCTTTCTCCAGTTCCCCCACCTTGAAAACACGAAGCTACCTTTCCTGCTCTTCCTACAGCGAACCTCTTGGGCTTTGAAGACTTGGCCCCAAAATTGCCTCATTTTGCTGTCCTCCTCACCAAGGCCACACGAGTCCACACCCTTGGACTTTGTCTCTGATCTGAGCACAGGAAAAGGTTTTGAGAACAGCTGCGCTCCTCAGGGATAAAAAATTAATGGGAGAAAAGTCATGTGTGTTTTTATGGCCACGACTTGGGTGCTTCTGGTATGTCTACACTTATGTGGACTTTCCGAGAGCACTCATCTTTACTGTCGAGCAACTAGAACTCACCACGGCACTGCACTGGAAATACTGGGGGGCATCCATGGAGCGTGTCTGGGGGGCTGTGCTTCACTTCTCAGGGGTCAGCTTGGGAATCGGTAGGGGAATCTAGGGTCACACATTAGATGGGTAGTGGTGGGGGCTGGGGACAGGATGAATTTGCCAAGCACCTGAGAACTTCAGGCTTCTGACCAGAGTAGGATGGGCTGCAGGTCCAGAGCAGAGCATGCACTAAGCATGCCCTGGTCCCTGGGACTGGTCCCCAGTCCACACACACAGGCACTAAAACAAAACAAAACAAAAATTGCTCACTTCCAACCGGTAAACATGGTAAAATTTTGCCACACACATGTCACCACTATATTCTAAGTTGTGTGTTTTATTAGCTCCTATGTGCAGATTTGCAGGACAGTAAAGAGGGCATTTCAAAATGTTTGTTTTTTTAAGGAAACACAACTTGGCCCACAAGGTGTCGGGAGTTTTATGCCCTCTGTGTTTTATGGCATATTTTATTTTGCCTGGAGACGTTCTGGCTCCCAATGAAATAGTCAGAGACATGTAGGCATCACTAATGAAGGGCTGGAGCCCATAGGGTACCGACCAAGAGGCCCCAGGAGACTACGAAAATGTGTAGTAAGCTTAGGAGATATCAGAGCTTTAGGGAGAACAGCCTGAGACTCAATTTCAGCCAGATTCAAGCTCAGTCTGGGACCACAAATGCTTGAGATTTATGATGCTTTGCACACTTTGAGGCAAAAGTTCTCTGAATGCATCCTCCCTTCACAGAAGGTAGACACAGCAGGGGAAGGGGCAGAGTCAGATTGGAGCCTGACTTGGCCACTAGCCCTGTCCCTTGGATTTCAGGCAATGCCTGTCTCTCTTGGAATCTCATTTGCCTCTGTCCATGACATGAGTAACACTTCCTCTAAGCACCTCCTTCTGACCAGACACCTACCATGCCCAGTGTCAGTCAGGCCTCACCCCACCTTGTGACATGGGTTTGGTGCTCATCACACAGACCAGGAAGCCAAAGTGGTGCCACTGGTCACTGCTACCTGCCCAGCTCGCCTTCTAGAGGCTCTGCATGATTTCTGGTATGCTCCAGCCTAGCCGCCTTCTTTGACTGGGGAGTAGTCTAGAGGTGCAGCCTGCAGCCTCTCAGAGGCCTTCCCAGAACCTAGATCTGGTTGCCCACCACCAGTGCATCCACTCTCAGCTCTCCTTCCGCCCCGACTTCCCTGCCCTTCTCATGCACCCTAAGACTGGCTCTGGTTAGCCACATCTCTCAAACTATTGTCTCAGGGTTTGCTTCCAAGGAAACCCAAAGCCTCCCCAGCAGCTACAGCGTGGGAGGCTGAGTCACTTGCCAGGATCCCACAGCTGGAAAGCCTCCGTGGGTACCGCTTCTCTTGCCTGAAAGGCACCTGCCCTTGGCCTCTGGCTCCTCCACCTTGGCCCTATCAAGTTGCTAAGGAATTAATTGAGAAAACACATGAAGAAGACAGAGGTTCCCGTTGCCAGCAAAAGACCACACTGCTTTCTCTGGATCTTCACGGACAGCCCTGTGTGGTAGACCAGCAGCCTGTAGTTTGGTACCAAAGTAGTTTGATGCCTACTTTGCAGTAAAATGAAGTTCACAGCTGTGCACGGTGACAAAGGACATGATCCTCTGCTCCCCCAGCCCATCCTACATCTTTCCCTGTTGTTCTGTGCTAAGAGACTGCTGCCCCTGACTTTAACACCCACATCTATCATGCCCTAGGAGGCAGAACCAGAGGGGATGAGAGCAGGGGAGGAGAAGGAAGGGGAGAGGGGAGGGGAGAGAGGGAGGGATAGAGGGGAGGGGAGGAGAGAGAGGGAGAGGGTATATTCTGGCTCCACTCCTGGGTGGGCTAAAATTTTAGCAACAACTGCAATCATCCACCTGAGCCACAGTCCCACCTAACACATTGCACTTGAGTTATACAGAGACTTAGGTTTGTGCAAGTTATTTTAGAAATCTCAGGTTTTGGGAGGGAAGAGGAAATGACCTCAGGTCACCGAGCCCCCATGACCTGTTCATGTCCTCTGTCCTGAACTCTGCTGGCAGAATCTCCCTTCGCCTGTCCATCAACCACTCGGGCTTCTCGCTGAAGTGGGTCCCAACTGTTTCTCACCCTCAGCCCTGCTATACTCTTCCCACACCTCAGGGTACCTGTGTCTTTCTTGTTAAAACCCCAGCTGGCCTGGAGGTCTTAGCAACTCCCAAAAGAGAAGAAAACGAACTACAGAGGAACAAGTACCATTCTGAGCCTGTGCTACCGCTCTGTTCTGGGCCCTCCCGAGGCTGCGAGGTGGGCATGATTGTACTTTCAACTCACAGATAAATGACCCAAGGGTAAGAAATGGAACCAGGACCCACATCCAGGTCACCTGGCCGTTTCACCACAATGGGCAGACTGTCCTCCAACTCTCAGGCCCCATGACCCCCAGAACACTCTATAGGGGACAGGGGCAGCGTCATGGTGGCAAAGGAACTTTCATGAAAGGTACAGCCCTTCCTTTCTGCAGAGAGGCGGGGTTTCCTATGAGACTTGGTGAGGGCAGAAAATGGAGCCCCAGTAGGTATAGCCACAGAGCCAGTGTGAGGGCAGGGTAAAGAGAAGCCCCTGATCGGCACAGCATCTGAGTCTGTCAACTCCAGGCTACCCTTGGAGAGTTAGCATGGGGTCAGGAAAGGGGGAGAGAGCCTTGGTAACCAGTGGGGACCGATGGCTGGTGGAACAATCAGGAGGCAAGGCAAGAAGCCACCGAAGTAACACAGCCCCAGAGCAGGCATCTGCAGTGTGAAATCTACAAATGCACACTCTCACACATGTGCGCGCACACACATGTGGCAAAGCAACATTTGTGCTTGGTGGCTGAACATATTCCAAACAACAGTTGGAATGAGAGGCGACAATATGGAAGGACAGGCAGCTGCGGGCTGAGCAGCTTGAGGGCCATGCCCAGTGCCCGCGAGCACCCTGAAAAGAGCAGCCAGGAGCCAAGTGGGGCACCCAGACAGAGGAGCAGAGGCGTGGGGCATGGCGGGGCTCTCCCTGGGGCTCAGCCAAGAATGGCATCAGAAGCACGAGTGGACCACAAGCCCCCCAGGGGAGCGCACCGTGCGTGTGCCCACTCTGCTCCTGGCCCAGGGCTGGAGCGCTCCTTCCCAGCTCCTCAGCACTCACTTCCCCACACCTGCTGCATGTGACCTCCGCCCCTCCCCCAATCTACAGGAGCACCACTGCCCCACTGTGTGGATTTGGAGATGGGCCTGAGTCCTGCGTGTCCCAGGCAGCTGGCGAGGGGTGAGGGAGGAAGTAACCCTGTCGCTCTACCTCATCCCCTTTCTGTTACCCTGTGGTAGGCTTCAACACCTGGGCTTCCAAGATGATCCTTTTCTGAAGAGAAAACAGGAGCACTGAAAGGGGAGAAGTGCTGTCTACAGATCCAGGACTCCCCGCTTCGGCTGGGTCCCAAGGCCCTGGACACAGAAACCTTAGGGCACCCTGGACGCAGCCCCTCCATCTGCGGGCCGCTGTGATCTGTCCACAGCCCATAGCCTGGGTCGCAGGGAAGGACATTTTCTTCAAGCACACTGTAGTCCTCCCATTCCTGCATTTAGTGGTTCATTCAGCAGTTATGAAGCCCCTTGTTGGTGCTGAGAACTACAGACTGTGAAAATATTTTTCCAGTAAGCAGCCAGAAGGTACCAAGCCAGCACTTTCTTTTGGCTGGCTTTTTCTAGGGTGTTTCATCAAATTGCCACCTAACCCCCTGAGCTAGGTGCTCCCGGGGTCCTCTGAAAACTCAGCAAGGCGTGGGACCAGCACCTCAGTCTCTCAGGAACATTTCTGATCACATAGCAGCAGCTGCCGATGTTTTCCAGCACCAATTAGGTTTTCTGTTCAGAAACACTGGCCACTCTGAACGAGTTTATTTTCTTTGCTAAATATGAGCAGTGAAGGTTCTTTGTGTTCCATTTTCCAAGCTGAAAAGCATGACTGAAAGAGTGCTTTGTAAGAGACTGGAAAAAGGAAGAAAAACACAGATTTGGCTAGCCTTTTATTAGAAATCTAGGAAACCAGGGAGGGGAAATGAAATCAAATTTCCAAAATCCCCACAGCATTCCATTCCAAGAGGTCCAGCCAAACACCACCTTCACCTTCGCCTCACCATCAGTAACCACTCACTGGGTGACAAACAACTCTTCAGACTCAAGGGCAAATGCATGCACTTGTTATTTCCCATGGTTTGTGGGTCTGTGGGGTGGACTGCTTCAATCAAGACATGGCCTGAGGCCTTGTCCTGCTCCAGAAGCTGGCCTGGCTCCCTGCCTGCTCCAGAAGGCTTCCTGCTGGAAAGACTAAGCCCCACACACCTGTGTCACAGCTGCTCCAGTCCCAGGGTCCAATCCGACTGTAGGGACAACCTAGAGGTGGGAAAGCACCTTCATTTCTTAATCCACGAACCTTTGTGTTTTCTCTTGATTGTTTCAGCTGCAAGGGGCTTCTGCTAGTGGAGAGCCTTTGCCTGTCAGAAATGGCTTTTGTCCCAAAGAAAGCCATGCCTCTGCAGCAGGGACTGGTGTGTCCCCCCAGCTGGGGCTGCCAGAATGCAGTCCAAGTACAGGAGAAGTGCGTGAGATGGGTGGCAGTGTAGCAGGCTTTGGTACAGCTGGCCGTTTGTTATACCCTCCCTCCCATAACAGAAAGAGGAGCAAGTTATGGGGGTCCCTCCAACAGGAGCACTGGTCCCATTTATGTGGCTCTGCTTCGGGTCACGACCACTTCTCAAATCCCAATTTGCTTTTGAGACACCATTGCTTTTGAGAGCTAGGATTTCAACACAGGAATTTGGGGGAAAAATCCAATCCTGGCCAATCCAGGGATAGAAAAGTCTTGCCTTCCTGCAGGCCAAACTTGAAAGTTGCCCCAGCTTAATTTCCAGAGAGGTCAGTCCAGCTACCATGGATACAGAAATACTGTCCAAAGCACTCTCTGCTCATTTCACTTCCTCACCTGCTACTGTGGGTGCCCACTATGCACACGCACACACACACACACATACACATGCACACACTGCAGGCCAATATACGTCCATCCCCACCCAGCGCCTGCCCCTGGAGGTGATGCCAGGAGTATTTTGAGAGGAAGGTGCATAGGTGAGAGCCCCATTCTCTCAGCTCATGGAGTCCTCATAGCCCCCAGCCCAAGGCAGTGGCAAGCTAGGCATGGTGGCATGCACCTATAATCCCAGCTCTCTGGGAGGTTGAGGCCATAGGAGCATACAATTAAGCCCAGCCTGTAGAGCTTGACAAGACTCTGTCTTGGTATTCTTGAAAAATATTTTTAAAGACTTTCAATGTAGCTCAGCTTGAGGAACCTAGGTATAATCCTCAGTATTACAGGAAAAAAAAAAAAGAAGGGGTTGAAAGTAAAACTGGTTATACTTATGTGAGTGCGGTGAAGTGGAATGTGGAAAAGGACAAGTGTCAGAAGAGGAAGCCCAGTGGCTGTGGGAGACCAGCTGCAGATGTCTTCACAAGCTCGCTGGGGCTGAATGTGTGCCCAAGAGCAATGTGTGCTCTGGGGACCCAGAGTGACCATGGTCAGCTCAACACTGAGCTCAAGATGGCGAGAGCCTCCTTGCTGCTACCCAGGACAGAGACTCCATCCCAGCCAGGGCAGTACACATGCTCACTCCAGGAGGGCCACCATAGAGCTAGGAGCTGCATGGACACTAGGCCACGTACACAGGCTCAGCTCAGCACCCTCTAGAATATCCATCCTGGACTTCTGTTAGGTGTTAACTCTGTGTTCAAGAGGATCCTGCAGACTCCTCTCCTGCATGGAGAGGAGGGTCCCCTCTAGATGTGCTCTCAGGCCCCTCTAAACCACACCTACACCTTGATTCCAGCCCAGCCTGGAGGTACTGAGCATGTGCTGGAGGACAATATCATGGGGCCAGAAAGAACAGCCAGGATGGCCTTGGAAGGATTATGAGCCAAAGAATCAGAAAACAAAGCTGGGTATGAGCTGCAGGGTGACCTCCCTCATGCCCAGGCACAACCTGATAGCCAGACCCCCTTGCAGCTGGGGTACTGCTACAGCCCTGAGGACAGCAATGGCCCTTCCTGACTGCAACACAAGGCGGTGCCACGTGGTCCTCAGTGAAGAAGATCAAAGGACTCAGAGAAGAGGCCTGCTAGAGCAGCAACATGTGAAGTGAGGACACCTGCTGAGTGGCCTTGGTCTGAGGAGGATCCAGGAGGATCCTCCACTTGCCAAAGTAAAGAGCCATCTGAGCTGAGAAGCTCAGTGTCATCCTGCACAGGCTGGATGACTGCAGATGTCATGACAGAGCCAGGCTCACCACTGCAAGGACAATGAGACAATCCCAAAATACTGAATGCTTAAATATGAGTTGGCATGTTTTAATGCATGATCCAGTCAGACTGCCTCAGCAGGGATTATACAGAGACTACTAGGACACAGAATTCCTAGTGGAAGGGCAGGACAACCAACAGGAATGTTAAGCCTTGTGTACAACCAACAGCAGAAGGACACGGAGAACAACCGTCCCTGCCAATGTCCCACCCCTCTGCAAGTTATCCACCCAGCTCTCATGGAGGAAGGAGAGACTGATCTCATTCCTATATGCTCTCCTTTCCCCCAAAGCAACCTATATTCATTGATCCAGTAACCACACACTGGGGCTAGAGAACATGCAACATTTTGAGGATGGCTAAGTTTGAGTTGACATTAGCTCTCGTAGACCCAAATCGGCCTCAAGATTTCTTTATGACCATAATAGCGAAAGCACATAGAGGCCAAGCAATAAACGAGTCCCAGAGGGCCCACAGCATCCCTGAGTCTACCCAGCAGTCATTTCCTCAGCCTCTAAAGTGTATGTAACGGGACTGGGCATCTCCCACATGGGTCGCTCGATCTGTGGGGGAAGGGGATGGCTCTTACCACGTGGACCCTGTCACAAGGGCTTAGTTCCTCAGGGTGATGGAAATGAAAGGAAAGGAGCTGGGGTCCCAGGCACCTTTATGAAACAGACCCCTACATCACCTCAGACTTGCATTTGACATAGCATTATTTGAGACCTGATTCACACCTAGTCCCATGTCCACCCAAACCAGTCAGCCTGGGGCTTACTTCAAACCAAGGTCTAGGGAGCAGCCCTGGGCTCAGGGGAAGTAGACAGGTGGCCCGGCTGGTCAGACTCCCTGTGCTCACACTCACGCAGAGGCAAGCACCCTGCAGGGCTGCTGGGAAGCATGGAAGGCTTCGGAAGTGACCTCTGGCCAGATGCCTAAAGAGTTTACAGGTGGCAGGATCCCCTCTGCCTCCAGCACAGCTGCTTAAGAATGCACTGGATGCTGGCCCATTCACTTTTGTACCCTGCAGCCTTCCAGGAGGCAGCATCTGCCCTTTAACAAGGGCTTCTGGATTGTGGGGTGGGGTGGAGTACCAGCATGATGGGTCCCTGGCAGCCTATGGCTAGCAGGCAAGAGGAGGTGAACACCACCATTTGTAAGGTGCCCGCTTGTCCTGCCGCTCTTGCCTTGGGTGCTGTATGAGTCTGTGTTGTGCTGCTCTAACAAACCCCCTGACACTGAGGAACATGCAAAGAAAAGCCCTGCATCAGGCCCTGGCTTCTCGTGGCCCCAGACCACATGGTTCCAGGTCCTAGCAAGTGCAGCTGCGGCTTCATCCTGACCAGGCAGAGGAACAGACAGGGACTTGGCTACACTCAGAAGGGCCTCAGGGAGGTGTCAGGCTCCCATGTGATGATCTTCTCATGAGAACTCATCCTTCCATTGAGACAAGCATGTGCCTTCTCAGGATGGTGCCTGCTCCCATCCTACCCACCTCCCATAGGCCCGCTTCTGGTGCCTGAGCACTGGGGGAGGGGCAATCACATCCAAACTACAGCAGGTTGGCATGATTCAAGAAGCAGGAAAAGGAGATGCGCGGACTGACCTGTCAGCTGCCTGGCTGCTACGGCTGGTGCGCAGAGCACAGCTTAGATGGGAAGTCAAAGCAGGACTCCACTCCTCCGCCCACACACAATGAAGCTTGCACCCAGGCACAGGTAACCTGAAGAATCCCCATCCCCCAGGTGCTCATCTTGCTGGGGTGCTAACCCCCAGGGGGGAGGATGAAGCTACACAGCAAGCCCACCCTTAAGAGTGAGGAGTGGGAGGTCAGAGGAGCACCACCACCACCAGTGGTCTCCAGCTCACAATGAGGCCAGACGCTCCTGCTTCTGGGAGCTGGACTGGAGAGGATGGCGGTGATCAAATGCAGGTGTAAGAGAGAAAATGAAATGGCGCTGCACAGCCCTGGATGCCAGGGCTTGCTAGAGCACATTGTAGTGTAGGGAAGGTTGCTGGATCAGGAAGGGCTCTCTAGAAACCGTTGTAGCATTTGTAGGGGCCATTTGCTGCTTATTCACTGTGTGCCGGATATTGTACCAAATGTGCAAACGCTGGAGACGCTGGGTCCAATCCAGGTGCGAGCCAATGCGGAAGGTGGGAGAGGACAGTGAAAGGACTCCAGCCACGGTAACGAGCCCTCCCCCAGCCGCAGACGGCAGAGGCTGAGCATAAAGAAAGATAATGACTGAGATGCACTGACACTACCAAATATGTTCACTTCTATGGGCTTTAATGACACTTCTCAAAAAGCCCTGCTCGATCACTGTTGGAGAAGGCCAGAGGACGGGGTCCAGGGTCGTACAGCAGGAGCATAAGGAAAAGAGCTGAGCACTCATTCCGCCTTTCAAGTGACCAAATGGCAGGCGAGGCACAGTTGCTTTTGCGAAAAGCATTCCTTCTAAGCAATGAAGAAGCAATTACAGCATCCAAAGCTTAGCATTTTGTAAGCCCTAATAACGTAATGCCTTCCGGCTTCAGGCAGGAATGGCTAGTCCACCAACCAGAAGAGACAACCTGACCAGCCCTGCCCGGGTGAGAGAGCCTGGCACTGCCTTTGAAGCAGTCATGCCGAGAGAGATCAAATCTAAATAGGACCAAGACTTTCTACCCAAATCCAGGGCACCTGGCAGAGGTCTGGCAGCAGGTCCCAGCTGGAAAACTCTACGGACAAATGATGCAGTTTCATTCAGAAATAAATGACAAGGGGTAAGCAGAGACAGAGACAGGAATCTGCAACTCCATCCCCAAATCACAGCCCACACGCCTCACAGGGCAGTCACTCAGATGTTAAAGCAACTTCGAACCATTTCTGAGGCGGCAGGAGATAGAAACACTGGCCAGATTGTCTGGTGATGTTACATAGTCATTATTAATGTATTTAGGTGTGCTACTAGCATTGTGGTTATACTAAAAACAAACAGCTGGACTGGACTATTTATAGACACAATGATAGGATTCTGGAATTTATGTCCAAATGACATCAGGGGAGATGCAGTTCAAGTATAGAGAACATATGTTTGGCCATGACTTGATCATTGTTGGAACTCAGTAAAGGGGACGTAATGGTTTACGTGAATATTTTTTGCATATAAGATTTTCCATCATAAAGTTCAAACACATATATGCAAGCAGACCTGACCTGACGGTTGGGTGGGTCATGGTGGACGGGCCTGTCGGAGCGCATCTGCGCTGCTCAGCTGATATGCGGCATCAGCCCAGGACATTAGCTGGGAGTGGGCCCGACTGTAGCTCAGTCAAAGGGTCTGACGGCAGCGCTGGCACAGAGCCGATCTGAGCACCAGAGGTAGCGAGAGGTGGGAGACCTGTGCCGCAGGGCACTCAGACGCTTGCTGCTCCGGCTGCAGCTCACTCCTGACACCTCCCACTGGCAGCCACAGGGCACTGGATGTACTGCCAGGCAGGCAGGGCCACCTGCAGCGCCAGGCACTCTGGAGGGCGGGCCACTGAGGTGATGCGGGGTCAGGACCAGCATGGCACCAGGAGGGTTCGTAGCCCGACTCCGCTCAGAGGGAGCTCTTAGCCCTACTTCGGCTTCAGGCAACTTGCTGGACTTCCCCTCCTCCCCACTCCCCGTGGCCACAGCTAACCCAAGGGGGAAAACATCCACAGGCTGGGCTTTGTCCAGCATCCTCTGCTCTAGAATCTCAAGGAAGAAAGATAAAATCTGAAGGAGAAACTATGAAGGTAATCATTGCTTTGTTTGTTTCTTTCTTCTGTGTATTTATATAAGGGCCTCCAGGGTCTCACTACATACATCACACTCGTCGTGATCCACCTGTGTTCAGCTTCCCAAGAGCTGGGATTAAAGGCACGCGATGCCACGCCCAGTCTCAACTACAGCTGCAGCGCGCCCTGGGGGCGGGGCTAGGACGGCACACCAGGGATGGGCCGCTACGTCTACATAAACAGGCCCTTTAATCTGCTAAGCTATTTGGCCGGCCCTCTTTCTTTCTTTCTCTCTCTCTCTCTCCCTCTCTTTTTTTTTTGTACCAGAAATTGAACTCAAGACCTTGTGCTTTCCAAGCAGGCACTTGAGCCATTGGGTTGTATCCCTGTCCCCAAAGGTAACTATTTCAAAGTGATTTTAATGGTATTTAAAAAAAAAAAAAAAAAACCACGTAGATTAAAGTATACATAGTGAGAGTCCAACAGCCTCTAGCAAAGAGCCCGTTATTATTGGTATTGATGCGGCTTGGCTCCGACCATGTCTCTCCAGTGAACACAGAGGAAGCTGGCACAGGAGGCAAATGCGGCTGCGCCAGGGCTGCCCAGCCCCAGGTACTGTGCTTAGTACTTGAAGGTATTAACCTTCAATCCTCATAACAACTCCAGAGTCTGGGGACATCCATGGAGGAAATGGGCCTGCCGAGAGCTTAGGTTCAGCATCCATGGGGATAATAAGCATCACCCGTCACCACTGGGCCATCTTTCATCCCGTGGATGGAAAGCCTGGGGCATGAAGGTCATGGAGCTCCGGGGAAATGGGGACAGAGGGACCGGCACTACCCGAGCGCTAGAGGAGAGCCCCAGTCCTGGATCCCCCACCATCTTTGTTCCCTCTCCAGGAAGCCTACCTATAAAGGAGTTTCCATTCTTAGCTCCCACTCAAGCAGCAGAAACCTCCAGGGCTCCACTCACCCACATTATAGCGTTGTGTTCTAACCCCTGTGCCTACAGTGCCGCTGCCAGAAAGAACATCTTGCAGTGGGATTCCGCCTGCCTGCTGGTGCCTGGCTACCCCAGCAGGAGCTCTTCCCGCCCTGTCCCACCCATGGGACACGCCCCTGCAGACCAGGAGGGACCCTCAACCCTCACAGGGAGAGAGCCCTGAGCCCTAGATGGCCAGGCCAGGCTAGCCTGAGAGGCAGCACAGCTCATTCCCTCTGGAGAACACAGCTCTACAGCCACAAATCACAAAATAAAATAGAGACTGAGTAAAACCACTAACAAGAGAAAAATGGAGACAGCAGAACATTAAAGGCACAGCAAAAGGAGTCTAAGATGAGGCCAGACTAGGAAAAAAAAGGCCCCCTGTGCCCTGCCTGACTTTCCACGCATGATCTCTAGCCCATGAGGCTTTTTTTTAAAACGCCATTAAAAAGTCAAAGCTATAAACTATTCCATCTGAGACAAAGTTGTGCAGTGCAAGGAAAGACTGTAATAAAGAACACTGGGGTCCAGTGGCTAAGCCCTCTCTAGGATCCTCTAGATAGAAGTCACCAGCCTCACACCCCCAGCCACCCCAAGGGTCCACAGCAGGGAACTGTGCGCGGTTGTGCAGGGAACTTGGACGTCAGCCTGGAGGCCCACAGAAAGCCTTTCCTCCTTTCTTCCTTCTCCTTCTCCCTGTCCTGATTCTCCTCCGTTAGCATCTTGGTGAGTCCAAGCTGCCCTTGAAAGCTTGATGCTCCTGCCCCTGCCTCCTCCTGCCTCTCCCTCCTGAGGGCTAGGATGGTAAGTGTGCACTACCCCTTCCAGCTCAGAAGATCCTTTGTAAACAAGAAGGAGGTGCATGTCACAAGGGACACCGCTTGTGCTAGTGGAGGCAGCTGCACTCCAGAAATAGCTGTTCCGGAGCCAGGGAGATGGCTCAGTGGAATAAGCGCTTCTCTGGTAAGTGCAAGGGCCTGAGTTCAATCCCTGGTTCCGCCAAAAAAAAAAAAAAAAAATCAGCTGTCCCCATGGCACTGGCATCTAGAAGCTGGTGGCTCTGACTGAATGTGCTGCCTAGGCTCTGAGGCCCATGTCAGAGCTGTGCTGAAGGTCCCCTCTGGGGACTGTCTCCACATATGCTCAGAATCACTCTTTAGGGTGAAGGGAACAAGGGCATCCTAACTGTGACTGCTGTGACACATTTATTTAGAGAAGCAGAAGTCAAAGTGGTCACCGAAACGCACACTGCCCATGTGACTCTGGATGCTGTGGAAACTTCAAAGAACCATAAGCAAACTCCATCCCTGAATCCCAGAATGTGGGGTTCATGGAGGAAGGACAAGTGTCCCTGCAGATGTCACATCAATGCCACACACAGCTGCAGAGGAAGAAGAGTCACCCGGAATGTCGCACATGCTCTAACTGGAGCTGTCCAGAAGGAGGTGGGGTGGGGGAACCCGGAGGACTCCTGTGCTTTGCATCAGAAGTCCCCATTGTGCATCCTCTGAGAGACTGAGCTGCCAACTTCTGGGCAAGGTATTGCCCCTGTCCCTACCACATGGGAGGCTCAGGACAGCCGGACATCTGGACTGAAGAAAGGAAAGGCCTCAGCTTCCCAGATGATGCTGTCTCCTGATGGCGTAAATCCATCACCAAGTCCCTCTTCTCCCCAGAAGTGGGTCTCTATTTCAAACCTGGGGGCAGGGAATTCAGAGAGGTCATGCCCAAGGACACACAATAAGCAAGGAGCAGCCCTGGGAGGCAGCCAAGGGCAGCCTAATTCCACAGTCCCTGCCAAGGGACCACACCTGCCTACCACAGGGAAGGACAGGGAAATGCCAGGGAAGCTAGCCAGGTATCAGTGCCAGGCATCCGCCAGGACAGAAGGCCCTGGGTATGGCAAGAGAGTCAAAGTGTCTGTCACCAGCACTTTGAGAGGTGGCCAGAACAGCCAATGTGTGCTTGCTAGGACAAAATACACTACATCCATAACTTAAAGGAAGGGAGGTGTTTCAGTTGCTCTTCTCTCATTGCTGGGACAAAATACCTGACACCCAACATTAAGGAAGGAAAGGTTTATGTAGCTCACAGCTGTGGAGGTTTCAGTCCATACTCAGCTGGCTTCAAGGAAGGGTGACACACGGCAGAGGGCAGCTTATAGCGGTGGAAGACAGCAATACAGCAAGAGCAAAATCGGAGGAGCAGCAGCAACAATGGCAACAGAGAGCACATCTGTCTCTTTATGTTGCATTCGAGCTATCTGCCCCAGGCTGGGTGCAGCACTCATACTCCCAGCATTGGATCATGAATTAATCATGAACTCCATGACTGCATGAGGGGGCATGAGACACAAACCATAACATTCCACCCCTGGATTTCCCAAAGTCTCATAGACGTCCCTTTGTGGGAAAGGCATTTTAGTCCATCCCTAAGAGTTTCCAAAATCCTAACAGTTTCAGCATTGCTGAAAAGTTCAAGTTCCAAGTCCTAGTTGTGAGCCCCTGTACAAATGAAAAGTTAAACACTTCCAATATTCAATGGAATAAGAAAAACATTGCCATTCCAAAAGGTATAAGCAACAAGATTGGGACCAAAGCAAGTCCAAAATCCAGAAGAGCAAACACTAAATCCTGTAGCTCCATGTGTAACATCCAAAACAATCCGGCAAATTGTGTCACAGCTCCATGTGGCTCTGACTCTATGGCGCTCCTAGTGGTAGCTCCCATGGCCTCTCTCTCAGGGGGGCTTTGCTCCCTTCTTGCAGTTTCCCTTAGATGATCCATGTTCCTGGCTTTTCCAAACTTCTGGGGTTTCCACTGCACATTAAGCTTCTCCCGCTCTGCTTCACACACTGCCCTCTCAGGGGCATATGCCTGAACCCCCAGGCCTTCTGAAATCGAGATCAAAGCCCTCTTAACCTCAGAACTCTTGCATCCTGCAGACAGCTAAAAGCAACACCGCATGGACGATGCCCAGGGCCACTGCCAGCTGAAGCAGTGGCCACATTTTCTTCTCTCATGGCTGTAGGAGTCGAGTGCCTGGTCTGCTGAGCACACTGACCCTGATTCTAAGGAACCAATTCTCTATGTCACTGACTTTCTAGAGCCTGGTGTGGCTACCACCACTGTCACTGGTAACACGGCCCTCTGTGGCTTTCTCCCCAAGGCAAAGTCCCTCACCCTTGCAGTTCTGAGGCTACAAAGGAGGGAGACCTGCTGCCGGCTGTGATTCCCTCAGGTCATCCTTTCCATTCTCTGGTTCCTTCTCAGAAATGGAAATCCTCTCAGTTCTATCTTTGTATTCCACAGCTTTACTGGTGCTTCGTTTCTTGCCAAACTCACAAAATTTTAAATCATCCTGTTGGGCTCTTTGCTATTGATTTTGAACATAAATCTGACTAAAAGCCCTCAACAGTAGCCATGCCACTGCTTCAACATTCCACTGCTTTGAAATTTCTTTTGCCAGATTAATCAATCCACCATGCTTAATCTCAGTCTCAGGCAAAGCTTCTGGACAGGAGCAAAATGCAGACAAACTTTCTGCCAAGCCATAACACAAATCACCTGGAGCACAACAACCAATGTAGTCTTCTTCCCAGCAGAAGCCTCCCCAGCCTGGTCCTTACAGTCAGGCTTTCTATCAGCCTTCTGGTCTGCTGAGCTCTGACCGGAATCTCCCAAACACTTCTCTTATAGGCGATGTCTCTGAATCTTTCCTATCTTTTCCCATAAGCCATTTCCTAAAGCTTGTAATCCACATGGTCAGGTAGTCACAGCAACCACCCCTCTTCTCGGATACCAGATTCTGTCTCAGTTACTTTTCTGTCATTGCGGAGACAAAGTATTCAACAAGCAAAATTAAGGAAGGAAAGGTTTGCTTAGCTTGCAGTTGGGGAGGTTTTAGTCCATACTCAGCTGGTTCCACAGTGGAGTAGCACATGGCAGAGGGCAGCAGAAAACAGCAAGGGCAAAACGGCAGGAGCAGTGGCAACAGTGGCAGCAGTGGCAGCAGTGGCAGCAGTGGCAGCAGTGGCAGCAGTGGCAACAGTGGCAGCAGTGGCAGCAGTGGCAGCAGTGGCAGCAGTGGCAGCAGTGGCAGCAGTGGCAGCAGTGGCAACAGTGGCAGCAGTGGCAACAGTGGCAGCAGTGGCAGCAGAAGCAAGTCTGTCTCCCTTATGCTGCATTCGGGCCAGGTGTAACGCTCACACCCATGACCCTAGCACTGGACCATGAATTAATCACAGACTCTAGATGGCCACCCCGTGACTGCATGAGGCTCTGGGGGAAACAATTATACAACCGTAGCAGGAGACAGTTTGAGTTCCTGGTGTCAGTCCATGTTTGGCTGGTTCCAGGGCATGGTGAAAGTCTGGCAGATAAAACACGCCCAATCTGTGGCAGCCAGAAAGCAGAGTGAGAAGGGAGGACCAGGGACGAGAATTCACATTCCGGGTCACACACCTCTGTCACCCACCTCACCCATGCAGGACCACCCCTAACAGCGCATTCAGACATGAACTTCCCTGAGCGCATGAATCCACTGGGGAGTGGGGCCTTGTGATCCAATTCTAACACACATGAGATGTTAGGGGGACCTCGTGGATTTAAACTTTGACATTCCACTTCTAGCCTCCAAAAGGCTCATGTCTATATCCTATGAAATCCATTTATCCATCTCTGAGTCACCCAGCCTCAGCATTACTGAACACTCTAGTCCAAAGTCTCCTCTGAGACTCAGAGCTCTCAGTACTGATAGCTGAGTCCCTGTAAAAGTCAAAAAGAAAGTTAAACTTACAAAACGCATGGTACATAGTAAATATTCCCATCCCAAAGAGAGGCCTACAGGGATAGAGAAAAATCATCCAATGCAAGATAGAAACACAGCAGGTTTATATTAAATGCTGTAGCTCTATGTCCAACTTCCAGCATAGGTTGTGGTGAGATATGTGCACCAGAGGACTTAGGTAGCCCTATCCCTAAAAGCATCACTGGTTGCAGTCCACACAGAGATTCTCTTGGGCTGGCCCACTAGCTGCTGTGACTTCCCAAAGCACTTTCTTAGCCATATTACCTGTTGCCCTGTAATAAAAAGAAGTTGGCTTCTTTTCGATGCTAATTTGTTTAGGAAACAAACTCTCCTCTATCCAAGCTTTATCGCTGCTTCCTATCTGGCCAACCTTCCCATCATTAGACTCTACTTCTTGCCCCTGATTCTCACTATACATCTTACTAAATGCAGCTATGCCACACACTGACCACCGAGATGTCTTTTTCTCCTCTAGATCAGTTAATCCTTCATCTTTACTCTCAGTCTCCCAGAGTTTCAGGACATAGATGAAACATAGGCCAATTTTCTATAACACACACAGCCTTTGGTCCAACTTCCAGTAGAGTCTTTATTCCCAACTAAAATTTCCTGATCCTGATTGTATGAGCCTTGACAAGTATCACATATCAAGCACTACTCACAGCATTCTAAGGTTTCTCTAACAACCAACACTTTCAGACTCTTTCTGCAATCCAGTTCCAAAGGCTTCTGAACCACATATAGTCACAGTAATGGCCCCACTCCTGATACCAATTTTTGTATCATCCACTTTCCCATCCCTGGGACAAAATACTACACTCTAGTAACTTACAGGAGGAGAGGTTTACTTTGACTCAATGTTCCAATCCAAAGTTGAATGGCTCAAAGCAGACATAGTATGGCAGAGTGGCATGACAGAGCAACTGTACTCAGCTGATAGTAGCCAAGAAGCAGAGAGAGAAGGGAGAAGATGGGGACAAATATACACCATTCCAGGTCACATTCACAGTGACCCACCTCCAACTAAGCGTTTCCTCCCAAACATACACACATCAATAGGTTAATCCACTGATAAATATAGCATCCCCATAATACAATTATCTTCCAAACACATGAGGGGGGGGTTAAGATCTGTACTATGACAGAGAGCCATGAAGGATATTTGAGTAAAGGTCTCACCGTTGAACCATCATATCTGCATACACTTGCCTACATATACACATACATACACATGTGTATGTACACATGAGGGGAGTTGGCTCCCCTCAAGAGAAGACAGAGTATATGTTATCGTTTTTATCTGGATCTTCCCCCCAAAGCCTCATTCCCCATAGATGGGGTTTTTCAGAAGTGATTGAATCTGTGGTGCATGAACATGGATTAAGGGACTGCTATGACTATACCAGTCCACCAATAGAGCTAACATAGTTCTGGGTGTGGGTAATGGGAAGGCTCATCGGGGGTGCTCAGCACGGGTGCTGGTGGCCCCTACCAGTAGGCTTACAGCCTGCGTGGAAGACAGTCAATCCCATCTTCTAAACATCAAGTTGAGAAGCTCCACAGACATGAATGGACTTTGCATTATGAACATTTGTAGATGCAAACAAACACAGAAGCAGGTCATGCGTCTGCGGGACATTGTTACAGTTGTTCTGCCATGGGCTTACTGTACAGTGTGATAGTATACAGTAGGACAGTACAGCAGGGACTTATTGTACTTGTGAGTATATGTGTTTCTTTTATGCCTTACACTGTATATCTGTGTCAAAGGCATGTAAGTCTCATTTTACCATACTTACAAACAAGTCTGACTCATAAAAATACTCCTGGAACAGAAGTTTTTCATATATCAGAGAGTTACTATAAAAAGGTAAAAGCCCTGGCTGCTGGCTCCCTTTTGTCTGCCATGCTATGGGCTGCTGCTTCTATGCGACACCTCTCAGCCAGGCCATTGACTATGGACTGTAACCTCTACAAACTGTAAATTAAAATAAGCCTTTCTTCCTTTAAAACTTGTAGGTATCAGGTATTTTGTTCCAGCAACAAAACAGTAACTAAGACAGTATAAGTACTCTGCTCCATATATGCTTTACTGGAGAAGAGCAGAATTGCTTGAGTGGCTTGCATGGTCATGGTGATAACAGTTACTATTTTAAGCTCTTTCGGGTGGAAAAGCAACACTCAGTATGGGATTACTGGTCCGACAGCAGGTCTAGAAGCCCTGGGTTGAAGGCTTCAGCCAGCAGATGAATTTGCTTATTTCACCTTCAGTTTTCCATGTATCCAAAAGGATTACTGCTACAGCAAGGGTGACCTCGCTGTGTTTGTAACTTAAGGAATGAATCTCTCCAGTCACTGCTGAAACATAGGACCTTGGACAAATCATTTTACCAGTCCCAGGTTCAGCGACCACCTCTCCCCCGTGGTGGTTATGACCCTTACTCTCCCTGTGGAAGGACTGTTAAGTGAGACTATTCTGCAGCTCCACCACTCAGCATAGAGCCTGGCCCACAGGATACCCCAAGGGAAGGGCAGCTCCTGTTTTCACTGGGAGGCACAAGAACATCTTAGTATACAAAACTATCAAGCCCATCACAGCCCTCTCCCCCAAAAAACATAAAGAGCAGAGACTTAGAGATCAGTTAGAGATTAAAACCTGTATTTCCCCCACATAAAAATGCCTGGTTGTTGAGATTAGGGTGGGACAAAAATTCTAATCCTAATGAACATTCTATTCCCAACCACTAGAAGTGAACAACTTAGTTAACACTTCTGGGTGTGTGGGAAATGAACTCAACAGGGCTTATGAAAAATTCAGAGAGAAGTTCCTCAGGGTGTCCCCAGGTCTGCAGAGAACATTTTCCGAAAGCCTGACTCTCAATTGCACATCTTCAGTGGAAAGCACACCTCTTCAAGGCCCTCTGAGAAGCCACTGGCCAGGAAAAGAAAGTCACTTTCTATGGATCAATGGAGAAGGATCTGCTCTGACAGCTAAATCCTCTCACCGATTAGTAAAATCTCAGCCTTGATCTCCAAGAAAATACAAACAGACTCCTTTTGCATGGCTTTTGCAGATGACTGATCAAGGCCAGTAACTGAAAGCCCTCAGGGACATTGTTCCAAGGAACAGTTAGCACTTCACATTAAACTCCCCACATTGTGTTTTGGGAGAGTGATGAAGAACTAGTATGAGAAAAGTGTCTTTTTCATTACCAAAATGTTCTCCGAAACAGGCAATGTCTAAAAGAAATGGAACGTCCAATACATGCATGGAAATGTGGGCCAAAGAATGAACTCTATTGCACTGATACACCCCTGACAGCCAGATGTAGGAGAAAAGGAAAGAGAACCTAAGGATTCAACAAGGAAACAGGCCAGGGTATTAATATCTATTCAAGCAACAGCATGAATATCTATGATTCCACAGTTTCTACGGGTCAAGGAGCGCTGGTGCAACTTACACCAGTAGTTCTGGACCAGTCTCTCCTGAGCTTGTGGGAAGATGTGGGCTAGAGATGCATCACCTCAAGGCTTGGCTGGGGCTGGTGGACCCACTTCTGCTTGATCCATGCATGTGGTACTTCATGAGAGGCCTAAGTTTCTTCTCCGTGGACAATGCGAATGTCCAAGCAACATAGGGACTGTGTTTGCCCAGAGAACATGCTCCAAAAAAGAGCAAGGAGGAAGCCACAAGTCCTCCATGGCCTACCCCATCAGCTAGTTACACATGGTCATTTCTGTCACACCAGATTGATTGCACAGACGGGCTAGCCTCTGTGTGGTAGGGGACACCAGAGTGTGAATCCCAAGAGGCAAGCCATAGATCAGCTGAAGAGCAGCTGCTACCCACAGCCAGAGAAGAGGCTGCAGGTGAATAGATCGTAACTACTGGATGATGGCATAATTGCAAATGGCAACCCAGCCAGGGAGCGGAATTACATCCTAAAGGAGTAACATCAAAGTAACCCAACAGGGGAAGGTGACATAAGTGATCCACTAGTCATGAGAGCATTGACTTCTTACAATGCTTTGGGGACCTTCTGAGAGCAAACAGGAGGTGTGGTAAGGGGGCCATTCCATATGCTACTAATTAAATTAGTAACACTGTCCCTTGAGTTAAGGAAACCACGATGTTGGAAGCTCTGACTTCTTACCAAAGCCAAGGTAGGGTTGGCTCTTATCTGGAGAGTAGAAAAACACTCTGCTACCCAAGAATGGATCCAGAGAAACACAGGAGTGCAGTTGGCCAAGATGCAGAGTCCTGGGGAGGAAAGGGTAAGAACCCAAGTGAGCCGAGATGCTGGCACCAGGCAAGTCCACAGAGAGCCTGGGGAGCAGTGAGGTGTCCTATGCAGCCCCCAAGGCCCTGAACTGGAATTGCTGGATGGCCCAAAAATAAAGACACTATCCATTTCAGAGGCTTTCTGTTTATTTCCTGTTTTAAGCCACCTCAGAACTATCCCACAGGAAATTGACTTTCAGTTCACTCACTGCATCCCCTTGACTCTGGGCCCTGATCATCTAGTTTCTGTCTTTCTCACCCCATAGAACAACCAACAGCTCTGCCTCCTCAGCAGCCCTCTGTTCAGATCCTCCACCAGCCCTCTCAGGCCTCATCCCATGCCCAGGACCAGTACATCTGGGTGCTCAGCAGGGAGCTGGAGAGGCGTGAGGAACCTCTCAGAGATGCCCTCCTTCCCAGAATCTTTGGCCACTGGAATCTGGGCTGCTTCTGAGGATCACTCACACCTTTAGGCAGACTTTGTATTCATATTTTCCAGCTTTCCTAGTTTTCCTTGGAAGAGGGGTGGTCCGAGTTGAGCTATTTTGTTACCTTCACAAGAGTGTTCTTTAATTTCCAAACATATGGGGTTTTATTTCTGTTTTGGTTAGTAATTTCTCAAGTCATCATTAAGTTGTCAGAGGCTTTTCTTTGAAGTCAGTTGAGACTCTTTGTGGCCTAGAATTCAATTTATTGTAAATACAGTGTTAGCTTGGCTTACAAACTTAATTGTTTCCACAGTTCTGGGGAAGATGCCCGCTGTTGTGTTCCTGAAGGGAAGATGGCCGTGGTCGTGTTTGTCACCCAATGAAGAGTTCATGAACAGAAGCAAAATTTTGTTGAGCGCTTCTGTTCAGTTCACCAACAGTTGCATCCATGAACCAAGGCGTTATGATATAAATATCCTGTGAGTGTTGGCAAAGGCAGAAACTTGTATATGTCCGTTAGGCCTAGGGTTACCTGGAGGCTTGTTGTCTGTTTGTTTGTTTGTCTGTTGTGCTGGAGATTGAACCCAGAGCCTTCACACTGCTCTACTTCCTCAGCTCTTTTAACTTTTTAATTCTGAAATAGGATCTCACTATGTCTACTATGTTTGCCAGGCTGTGTTCAAACTTGCATCCTCCTGCCTCAGCCCCACAAGCAGGTGCACTTGCAGGTGTGCACCACGGTACCCGGATAAGCCAGGCTTCTTAAAGATTTGTTCTTTTAAATCCTCTACAAATTGACTACAATTTTTATGCTTTCTCCTATCAATAAAATGAGAGAATGATGTTAAACTCTCTTGTCACTGTCCTTAGTTTGTGATTTCACTCTGTATTTCTATTTTTAAATATTTTTAATTTTTCCTGTAGGTATTTTGAGCTTATTTTATTAGTTTATACATATTTTGTACAGTATTTATCTTTCTGGAAAATTGAGGTTCCATTATTATGTAATGACACAACCCCTAATTATGTCTTCTATTTTAAAGTATATTTGTCAGGTTATAAGCATTAATAAGTTTTAATTATTAATACTTGTAACCTGAAAATATTAATATTAATAAACTTAAACCAGTTTTTATTTAGCTAACATTGGCCTGCCATGTGTTTTCATGGTTTTTTAAAGCTACTTTAAACCTTGCTGCATCGTTTTAGCAGGTCACCAATAAATAGCCTGAAATTGGATTTCAATTTATAAATTGATCTAAAAATTTGTCTTATAAATGGAAAGATTAATACATATACATTTGGCATGAATTTTTTATGTTTGCACTAATTTCTACCATATATTTTACATTTCACCCGTCTCACTTTTTCCTGGTTCATTTTCCTCTTATTTGTAAATTAATACTTTTTTATTTCTAGAAAGAAAATAAAAAACTGTCCCAGCAGTTTGTGGTTCTTGGTGTCTCTCTCCCAGCCTCCTGCTGACAGCGTGCAGCTCCTGGTCCTGACTTGACATGGTTTTATTTAATGTAACTTTTTTTTATATAGAAAACTAACTTTACCAGCACATTTTATAAACACTACTTGTATGTACTTTGGAGCATCCCTGGATTCTTTTCCCTTTTCATCTGCTCACACTCTCTGAAGAACCAACAGGTCCTTCTGTGCCCGCACTTCTGAGGTCTTTAATGGTTGGGAAGACTGACTGTGCCTCTGAAAGACAGTTTTGATGGATATGAAAAATCTAGATTCTAAATTATTTTGCTCCATTATTGTCTTGGTTACTTTTCTTTTCATTGCTGGGACAAAATACCTGACATCCAACTTTAAGGTAGGAAAGGTTTATTTAGCTCACAGTTGTGGAGGTTTCGGTCCACACTCAGCTAACTCTGAGGCCGAAAGACACATGGCAGAAAAACAGCAAGAGCAGAAAGGGAAGAGCAGGGCAGTGGTAGAGAGCAGGCCTCGCTCCCACCCTTACGTTGCATATAAGCTGTCCACCCCCAGGCCAGTGGAGCATTCACACCCAGACTCCCAGCACTGGACCATGAATCAGTCACAAACTCTAGAAGCCCACCCCAAGAACTGCATGAGGCTTCAGGGGGACCAACCATAAACCATAACAATTATCTTAAAAATAATATTTAGATACTTTCTTGCCTGCAGTTGCTATTTAGGTATTTGATATCAGCATGGTTGTAGTTCTCATTAAATAATCTACCCTTTCTTTCTAAAAGGCTTTTTAAAAATTTTGCCTTTATTATTTATGAATTCCACTAATCTATCTGGGTGAAGGCTTTTCCTGTTTTTATCTGAGCTGTAAGTCCACTCACTCTGTGATCACATCTCTTTCTTTAATTCTAGGACTTGTCTTCCAATATATTCGGTCTTTTTTTTTTTTTTTTTTTTTTTTTTGAGACAGGGTCTCACTGTGCAGTTCAGGCTGGCCTTAAGCTCACTTTGTAGCTCAGGCTGGTCTCGAACTCATCGCGATCCTCCTGCCTCAGCCTCCCTAGTGCTGGGATTACAGGCATGCGCCACCACGCCCGGCTCTATTCGGTCTTTTTTTCAGTATTTCACCCCTTCTTTTTCTCTTTTTCTAAAATCTTATTGTCTGCTATGGCTCCTCTCCTCCAAGTGGCTGCCTTTCCACGTCCTGCCGTCCTAACATTCGAGTCCACTCTGCTCGCTTCCTGCACCTTGATTATCTCGCTCATTCACTGTTCTATGTGTCTCAGTTCTACTCTGTTTCTAAACAATAACTTCAACCAAGATAATCAAAGCCAATTTTCACTTCTGCTTTATATTGGTTTTCTAATGCCAGCCTAGCCCCTTATCTCAGTTCAGATCTGTGCCCTGCCTGTGTCAGCCCACTGTCCTGTATCCTCAAAGATGCTGAAGCTTAAACTTCTCTGTCAGCCAGTACAACACACACGCACACACGCACACACACGCACACATGCACGCACACACGTCTGTACAGGGCCTTGCCTTCTGCCTTGAAGGGTAAGCTACCCCAGGAGGAGCTCCCAGAGAAATGCCCACCCAGTCCTGGTCAATCGCCCACCTATGTTCTTCAACTCTTCAGCTCCAAAGGGCTTTGGCTCTGTCCTAATTATACAGCTTTTGGCCCTTTTCCCAGTAAGGCACTCAGAATGACTGTCCCAAGTAAATAGTGTCCCACGCCGCACAATCACTCCCAACAACCTCCTTGTATTTACAGTTCAAAGCAGCCTTCCTTGCCCAGGAGCTTTCAAAGAGTGCTTAGTCTCTCTTGCATGTTTGGTTGCTAGGTTGTGTTTCATTTTTAATCTTTTTTGCCTGTATTCTATTAGTTTTTCTATAATTTCTCCAGGAATAACTGCAAGTGAGTTAGATGCTTCTGCTGATTTGTATCTTGGAAAGATCTAAAAATTGTTTGCAGTACTTTCTGTCTTTTTTTTAGTGCATTTGGTGCAGGGTCTCACTACACAGCTCAAACTCATAGTGATCCTCCTGTTTCAGCCTCCCCAGCACTGAGATTACAGGCATGTGCCACCACACCCAGACTTGGTCACAGGCTCAGCACACCCAGGGGCGGGGCCAGCACGGCATATGGTGCCAGGGTCGAATCCCAGTCCCTTCACTTCTGCTCTCGCTTAAGCAGGCGGTTAGTCCACTGAGCTATCTCACTGGCCTAGAACAGGAGCTTAACAAGGCTCATAAAACAAATGTAATTTCAGAATCCTCCTAAACTTTTCATATGTATTTCAGCCTCACAGTTCTTTCAACAGTGAGGTTTTTTAGCACCACTTTATTTCTTTTTGTTTGTTTTGAGACAGGGGTTCTCTGTGTAGTTCAGGCTAGCTCTGAATCCATTATGCAACCCAAGCTGGCCTCAAGCTGGTGGAGATCCTCCTGTCTCAGCCTCCCAAGGGCTAGGATTGTAGGCGTGCATCACCATGCCAAGGGCCTCTTTATTTGTATTGGAAACAATCAGTCTAACTTTTAAAACTTTCTGCAGTAATTTTTCATCACTTTGTGCCATCAATCCCACCATTGGTAATTTAATTACAGCAAGAGCACCTGGCCTGCAACACCTTGGAATGAACTCTGCTCACTGTTGATGAGAACACAGAACAGGAGAGCAAGTGCAAGTTCCAAAAAGGGCCGGGCACCAAGCCTGGGGAGAACCCCACGCCTCTGCCACACTTCTCCCACTTTCTGAAGCTGTCTGCACCTTACCCATGCAGCAGTTTCTCCTTTTTAGCTTTTTATTAGTGCATGTTTGCAGCAATTTTTATCAACCAAGAACATCACAATGTGTCTTGCTCCACCTTAGCCACAGGACCCAGCGCCATGCAGCTTCTCCCAACTCAAGATGGCCATGGGGGTGGGGGGATGGCTCAGTAGAATAAGTGCTTCCCTGGCAAGCGCAAGGGCCTGAGTTCAATCCCCGGTTCTGAAAAAAAGAGATGGCCATGGAAGAAAAACACTGTGAATTGATTCCGGACACTGGCACCACCACAACAGCACAACTAGAGACACGCAAAAATTCCAAAGGACTCCCACAACTGCTACAGAAACTGAAGCACACAAAGGGATAAGTGTGCTCCACCTAAGGCTGAGGGTTTCGAGAGGGCAATGCGTCCTTCACTATAATAGATATTCTAAATTCAAACATCCACCCTGTTCTTTCCATCACCCCTTGTATACACACACTCACACGAGAGTGCGATCATTTCACACGAGTTGAGGATAATTGGCTGAGATGGCGCTTGAACAGCCAAGCAGTCCTCTATTGTTATCAGCACCAATTTCTGCCCCTACCTCCCACTGTACCCAGTGAGCTTTCAGGCTCTGGCTCTTGTCCGCAAGGAGTCCTCACCAGCCTGAGGCTCTGTGGAGTAATCCAGCCGAGTAAATCCACTTCTGTGCAAGCCTGAGTTGGTGGGACCCCCACAGCGTCCAACCATTCCTGAGGCCAGCAGCTTCCCAACTGGGATCCTTTCTGTGTTCTCATCAAACAACCTTCCCCCAACTCCCTGTCTCCTTGTAGAACCCACCTGCCCTCTGGCCTCTGTGTGGAAATGGCTAGTTGAGGCCGGTTGGCTGCCTCTGCGCCTTCTGTCATTCTGAGCCTCCCTGGAGAGGTGGTCGGTAGAGCAGAGAGGTCCTCTGAGGACCACAAGGAAGTCTGCGAAGCCATAAGATTGAAGCTATTTTAGAACCCAGACATCAAAGTATTTGACTGGAATCCAGAGTTTCCTACCTCGCTACAACTTCCTTCCAGAAAAGATTTAAACAGTGGGGAGAAGGAATCCTGCCTTCATTGGACCTCTAATTCCCGGGGTGCCACTGGGCTTCCTGCTACAGGAGCATGCCGCTTGGAAGCTGGCTTCTTATAAGATTTTCCTGAAAAATGCTGAGACAGAGCAGTGCTGAAACCAGATACAGCGGGGCCAGGCCAGAGGCACTTGCTGCCTGCGTTTCCTGCTCTGTGGTACCTGGTGTTGTCTTTCAACAGTGACAACAGTTCCCACCTCCTGCGTGTCTTGTGTCTGCAGAAAGACTCGTGGGTTACATTACTGGGTTCTCAGGATAGTCCCCTCAGGTAGTTCTGTCATAATCTCGACTTACAAGGGAGGAAAATGAGACTCAGGAAGGTAAAGTAACTTCCCAGCACCACATGTGCAGGGGGTGAAAGCAGTCACATGCAGAGCAGGACTCAGACAGGCCGGGGTGGTGAGTGGGTCATCTCCTGGGAGAACGTGGGCCCTATGTGGCTAGATTTTTCTACTTTCTAAGAGAACTTTGAATTTTGTATTTTCAGTGAAATCTAACTTTTAAATGTTGGCTACAGAATCAGACAAATTTCTGAAAAAACAAATAATGGGCATCGGTAGTCCATTTTTAGGTAAGAACTCTTATTTCCCATTCATCATTTCCTATGGGAGGAACTTTAGCGAGACTCCCCCAACTTCCATCTTTCTTTTTGGTTGATGACTCTAAAGACAGAACTAGGTATGCTCAGTGTGTGCCCTCCTGCCAAGCCATCTGGCACAAAGAGCACAACCTCTGCCACCCTGGGTGGGCAAGTGGATGGAA
Organism: Ctenomys sociabilis; assembly: GCA_004027165.1. Taxonomy (NCBI): domain Eukaryota; kingdom Metazoa; phylum Chordata; class Mammalia; order Rodentia; family Ctenomyidae; genus Ctenomys; species Ctenomys sociabilis. The sequence continues at coordinate 40,327 of PVKA01017598.1, forward strand.
CGTGGAGGCACCCACAAACCCATGTCCTTGCTAACAGAACACGTGTTCTCCAAACTGTGCTACAGGTGTGTTTGCACCCTCTGACAACCAGTACAAGTTACTGGCAACTGAAGGGCAAGTCGAACACTGTGAGAATGAGGACAGAATGTACCTGAGCCGACATGGAAGTGGCCTTCATGGAGAGACGGATAAACCCTGTTCGCCAAGAGTGAGTGTTCCCAAAACGGTGTCTGAGGAGTTGGTTTGATAGAGATAAAAAGAAGGAAGGGGGAAAAGGGGAGGGAAGAAAAGAAGAACAAGAGGAGAGGAAGAGGAAGAAGGCAAAAGACAAGGTGAAGAAGGAAGAACTAGGGAAGGAAGATGAAGAAAGGTGGGAGAGGAGGAGGAGGAGGAAAAAGGAGGAAGGAGAGGAGACAGAGGCAGGGAGAGGAGGAGCAGCAGCGAGCCTGTGGCCACAGCTGCACTGGCTGCCAGGAGACGCGCAGCACGCTGACTGGCCACGGCCTCCGCACCCACTCCAGATGAGAACGTTGGGAAACAGGAAGAGGCTTCTTCTGGGGTTCTTTGTCATCTTCATGCAGGGAGAAGTTCGCAGAAACCTGCCTTTGCGAGGTCAGGGTGACTTAGGGGGCCCTGCTCTCACGACTCATGTGTCCCCTGGGGTTGAAGAATTGCGTGGCTTCATTTTCGTGACATCTTAAATTCTTTCTCAATACCACAAAATAGGTGAACCAAAGTAATGCCACTTGTGATTTTTCCCCTCTGGAGGCTGAGAGTCCAAAGCCTAGGCTTCAGCAGCCTTGGGCTCCCCGGGGGAGGAGGGACAAGGAGGGAGCCGCTCTCTTCTGCTCCAGGGGCACCCGAGACCCTTGGCATCTCTTGGCCAGCAGCCGCCTCCCCCCAGCCTCTGGCTGTGAGTTCCCCTGGCCTCCCTCCATGCCCACTCGGCCTAGGTGTAGGGCACGCCCTGGCCCCTTACGGCCCATTATATCTGCAAAGGCCCTGTTTCTAAGTAAGGTCCTGTTCTGAGGTTCTGAGTGGACACACACCGGGGATTATTCACTCAATAGAAATTTTCTGAAAAGGTGGTGTATGCTTGCTTTCTTTCTTTCTTTCTTTCTTTCTTTCTTTCTTTCTTTCTTCCTTATGTATTTGGTACAGGGTCTCACTATGCAGCTCAGACTCATAGTAATCCTCCTGTTTTCATCCTCCCAGTGCAGGGATTACAGGCGTGCACCACTACACCTGGTCTCAGTGGCCAGCTCAGCATGCCTGAGGGTGGGGCTGGCATGGCATGTGGTGCCAGGAATCGAACTCTGTCCCCGCACTTGCCTAAGCAGGTTCTTAGTCTGCTGAGCTATCTCACTGGCCCAAAACGTGGTGTCATCATCCCTGCTTATCTTACTCCTTCTTTAGCCTCAGCTCTGGCTCCAAACGAAAGGGCAAGTGGAGCCGCCCTCCGCCTCCTAAGGCACTGGTGGCCATGTGCAGCACACATGCCACCCTCCACTCCATCAGAAGTGGGGCTTTCCCCCTCAGCCTTTCTTCTCTGGCTCTCATTTGGCCTCTTCCTCTTTCTCTTTCTTTTCCATTTCTTTCTCTTTCCCACTTCCTGTTTTAACTGTTGCTTTGTTGTTAGGTCCCTGACCATCCTCAATATGCTGTGACAGCCTTGAGCTGGGCCCAGCTGGACCCAAGGCCCACCCTCCTCTGCCTGTTCCTGCACGTGACCCTTTACAGATATGATGTGTGGGTGAAGGCCAGCTCAGCCATTGGCTGGGTCTTAGGCGCCTCGAGACAGGTGCTGCCCTCTCCTGCCTCAGTTTCCCCATCAGAGACACAGGAGCAAGGGCTGACATCACAGATCCACCAGAGGCAATATCTCACCAAGAGGTATGGGGCAGTGACTGTGGTGCGACCCTTTGGGTCCCCAACATCCCCCAAGGCCCTGGTTCAGAGCTCAGTCAGTCACCAGCCTACGCGCCATCATGAGGTATGGAGACTTTAGGAGGCGGGGACTGAGCCAGGCACACTGAGGCACACCTGAAATCCCAGCACTCTGGGAGGCTGAAGCAGGAGGATCGCAAGTTGAAGCCCAGCCTGGACAGTTTCAACAATTTAGCAAAACCCTGTCTCAAGATAAAAACTGAAACAGGGCCAAGGAAATACAAAGGACTTGTGCTGTACCTCCAGTACTGCATACACACACACACACACACACACACACACACACACACAGGTGAGGGCACACAGGAGGTAAAGGCCACTGGGGTGTGTGCTTGAAGGGTACTGTGGTAACCGGTCCCAAGCTGTGAGCCAACAGACCTTTCCTGTTTTCAAATTGAGTCTCTCTGGTACTTTACTACAGGGACAAAAAGCTGACAGATGAATGTGGAAGAACCAAGGACACCGGGCGGTACCCGGTGAGCTTCTCATTAGCCTCACTCACGGAGCTGCCCGGGGCCTCGAGCCTGGTACTGGGAGGTCGCCTGGTGAAGGGCATGGCCTCTGGGTTCGCTTTCTTGGTTGCAAAAGAGGCCTCTTGCGCTCTCCTTTGCCTCATGCTTCGACTTGTTTCTGAGCTGCATCAGAGCTTGGCAGGAGAGGAGACTGACATTTCATGGGCCTCTTCGCCTCCCACCAGAGTGAGTGGGGTCCCAGTTCCTCCCTTTTGTCCCAAAAATCAGTCCTGGGGGGGGGTTTATGGAGATGCATGGAGACTCCACCTGCTTCCACCGCTTCAGACGACAGTGCACTAATCGAGACCCTGAGTCTGCCGGCAGCTTGGATGAGGCTTGAGCACCTCCCTTATGAGTCCAAAGCTCTGCCCCCAGGACGGCGGCGTAGCAGGCTGAGGTGGGGCAACCTTTTACAGAGAGAACCTCCTGGAAGGAGGCTCCGCTCAGGAAAGGAGTCAGAGCTCTGGGAGTCAGTCAGTGGATTGTTGAGAAGAAGCGAGCCCAGCCCCCTGGCTCTGCTTCCTACCTCACTGTGTGCTCATTCCCTCCCACCTGGACACCGTCTGCCATGTCGTGCTATTGCCTGGAGGTCCCCACTACAGCCAAGCAGATACTGATGCATGCTCCTGGGCCTCCAAAAACCATGGCCTCAATGAACCGTTTTGTGTATAAAGTACCCAGCTCCAGGTATTTTATCATAGCGATAGAAAATTTAATGATACAGTAATACTTTCCTTCTCCTTCCCACTACTTACTAGTATAGCCAAGAGTGAAATAGGATTGTCACTGAATGGGAGCCATTTCAGGGGAACAGTTTTCAGATTCTTGGTTTCCTGAACAAAGGACGAAGCACAGAAAGAGTATTATAGTTCAATAACTACTTGTCAACTTGTAACACCCAGCTGAACTGATTCAGTGGAAGGCCCACGCAAGGGTTTTTACCAAAGACATCCAAAGAGGACCAGCAGGGAAGACGGTGCGCAGGTGATTTCCTAGAAAAACTTGCCGCAGTGCTTGTCCTGATATGAACCCAGCTAATCTCATCAGAGGAAGAGCTCAGGGCCTCACTGTCATTGAGGAAGGCTCACCCAGCTTTTGAGGGTGAACTCTGCTTCTTACTTTGAGCATCGCTTCCCAGCTCCAGTGCAGATCCCTCAGCCTGCTGGCACAGATCCTTCATCCCACTAGTACAGACTTTCTAGCTTCACCACTGACCTTTAGGCCTTCCCAGCACAGATCCTTGGTACAGACTTGCATGAGACTTTGTTGTGGGCTCTAGGACTCTGGATGAATCTGTGCAGATACTTCCATGGGTGCCAGACCTCTAGCTAGACACATGCAGGACACTGCCATTGGCTCCAGGCCCCAGCTGGACCCATGCAGGACACTGCCGTGGGCTCCAGGCCTCCAGCTGGACCCTTGAGGACCCTGCTGTGGGCTCCAGGCCCCGGATGGATGGCTTAGGTTTCTAGCATGTGCTCAGATCTGCTGTGCTCTTCTGCACATGACTCTTTGAGGACTATCATGTGGTAACCCCATGAGCTGTGTGTCCTGTATTAAAGCTCTCCCCTTGCAAACTCTGACTACAACCAGCAGCACGAGTAAGACTTAATACAAGTAAAAGTGCTCTCTGCAGGGTGGGAGGCAACCCATGGGAAAAGCCCATGGTCCCAGGAGTGGCAGAAGTCCTGAGATTCTAGAAGACTCCATAACTGGGGCTGACAGAAGTCAAGACCCAGTGGAGCACCTGACTCAGTAAACCATCAGGAGGGCTCATTTTGACCACATAAGGTTTTCAAAGGAAGTGTCATGGTGCCGAGTACCAGGTGTGGTGTTCAAGCCACAATGCAGATGAGGCTGAAAGAGCACTTTCGGGACTGCCAACGCTGAGCGGTCTTGTGGGGCCGGGGCGATCACCGTCTGTTGGTTTCTGATATTTTGACACAGTCGTCCCTGCATTGGTTTTCCATTACTGATCTCTTAGTCACATGCTCGCCCTTACCCTCTGCCACAGGACGAGCTGACATCAGCCATGGAAGGGAGGAGGGTTTGTAGCTTGACTTAGGAAACGTGCCTAGAAAAACCCAAACAGTGTATGCTTCTTTGTGCCAGTGACCAGCATGCACTGGAAATGAGGGCGGCCCAAGGGTAAACAAGGGTCTGTATGGTACCTAACCTTGTCATTGTCACAGCGACATGTAATCCTCTCCTCGTACCGGGCCTCTCCCGCACACTTCCCACCACCATGTGGGGTCCACATGGCTCTGAGAGGAGGAGCTGTTGTTCCCTGGCTCAGCAGTTTCCTCAACTATAAGTAGAAATATCATCTGTTCCTGTATGATGGGATTGATCTGGGAATTTGAGGTGGCAGGAATACAGAACAGCTCACCTGTCTAAATACAAGTTTCTTATGCTAGGGAGACTATACGATATTTAAACATGCGTGTCTGGTTTATTTCACTTATGAGTATATGTTCAAGTGGCATCCACTTCAGTATAAATGCTTCAAGCTTATCATTCTTAATAGCTGAGTAATACTCCATTATATAGAAATACCACATCTTTTCAACCATTCCTCATGTGATGGACATCTTGGTTGCTTCCAAGATTTTGCTATCACAAATTGTGCTGCTATAAATGTGTATATATATATATATATATATATATATATATATATATATATATACACACACACATA
>PVKA01017599.1:0-45447 GCA_004027165.1 Ctenomys sociabilis
TTTTTAATATTCATATAATTAGAATTCTCAAAGTAGAAAGGAGTAGGAAATAAATATTTAAAGATTTAAAATTTTTGAATTTAGTTCAACTTATAATACTTCATTTCCAAGAAAAATGAACCTTTTGCACAAGAAATTTAAATAAAATCATACCAAGATACACAAAAATGAAATTGTCCAAAACTTTTTATAAAGAAAAAAATGGTTAAAGCATATACATAAAAAAATTAGCTAGGAAAAATAATTAAATATTATCTATGGAAGAACAAAATTAAGTAGCATCTTATTCCACATTAGAAAGAAAAAAAAAGGGCCAAGTGTATAAGAAACTAGATTAATTAAAGGACTGAAAGAAAAAAAGATCCTGTTTGAGTTTTATGCTTAGCAAACATACCTTTGAAAACTAAAAGTAAAATATTTTCTAGTTCTACAAACTTGAAATATTTTGGTACCTCCAGACATAGCATATAGTCAATAACAAAGAGCATAATTCAGAAAGCATGAGAAGTTGCAGTATGTTCCTGGATGAACAATAAAGAGCTCTCAAAGTGATAGTTATACAGGACTATATAAAATATATTAGATGAACCCTTATTTAAGTCATTGAAGATTTCTATGAAACAGTACCAATTTTATGTCAGGTTATTTTTTTTTCATATATGTGTGTATGTGTGTATAAAGGACAGACAGGGAAGAAGTAATATAAAGTCAACAGAAAATGTAAATATACTTTTTAAAGTTTCTAATACTAGGAGAAGATATACGATGTCTTTTAGATAAATTGTAATTCAAATTATAGTATAATTCTTTTAAAATATTAAGATTAAGCAATATTCAGAAAATTAAATACTAATTAATTTAAAATTAAATGTTTCAAAATACTTAAACTGAGAAAAAGTTTTCATGATAGTAAAGAAATACTAAGAATAAAACATAAGATAAATGCTGGAATGACAAATAAATGATCATCACTTCTGACAGTTAGGGGATAGGATATTGCACAAAGTTCTAGTGTGTTGTGGACATGGATAATGACCATGACATTTATTGGTGGCCAGGTGTCGCTTGTGGGACTCAGCTATTTCCTTGAAATCCACTCTGTAGTCCTATATGGAATCTTGACCTATAGGGTGCAAGAGAAGTCCATTTGTACAGTGCGCTGATGGAAATATTTTGCTGCTGTATATAAAAGAATAACTGAAAGACTACTACTGTATACCTCTTATTCTCCTGTGTTTGTTTGCCCTATTTGGTGGGTTCTTTCCATTCTCGTTCATGGGTTGTGATCACTTTGCTCTCTCTAGAACATCATTTAGTAGTCTGCGTAGGCTTGGCTTTGTCATCATGAAATTCTTTAGTTGTTCTTTGTTATGGAAGTATTTTACTTCTCCATTATACTTGAAAGAAAGTTTCACAGGGTATATCAGTCTGGGTTGGAATTTGTTTTCTTGCAAGACTTGAAGTACTTTGCTCCATGCTCTTCTTGATTTGATGGTTTGTGAAGAGAAATCTGCCGTTATTCTGATGGGCTTTCCTTTAAACGTGATTTGTTTCTTTTCTTTAGTGGCTTTTAGTACACTATTCCTGTGCTGAATTTCTGGCATCTTGATTATTATATGTCTGGGAGTGGTTTTAATTGGTTGATGTCATTTGGAGTTCTGTATGCTTTGGTTACCTGAATGTCAGATTGCTGCCTCATATTTGGAAAGTTTTCTGCTATTACTTCTGCCCATATTCTTTTTACATCATTTGTATTGACTCCTTCCTTCTCACTGATGCCTATTAGTCTCACATTGTTCATCTTTGCATCATCTTGCAGGTGTTGAATTATTTTTTCCTGCATCCTAGTTGTTTTTAAGAGATCTTTGCTTACTTTTTCACTAGCTGAAATGGTGTCTTTAAGGTTTGAAAGTCTATTTTCACTTTCACTCAAATGGATTTGCCAGCTTGTGATTGAGGTTTTCATTTCCTGTATATCACTTTGGATCTGTTTCATACATTCTGTTTCTTTCCTATATTGCTTATTCAGGGTTCCACCATTTCTATATTCAGCTCTATTTTTTTTTAATCAGTGTATTCTTTAGAAAAACTTAGTACTTCTTTAATTATAGTTATTGCTACATTTTTTTTTACTTCAGAAATTATTTCTGATCTGATCTCTTCTATACCTTTCTGTAGTTGTTTTTTTACTTCCAACACTATTATTTCAGAGATTTCAGGTGTGTGATTTCTAGTTTCCTCTATGCTAGTGTCTTCTGCATTTGTATTGAGTGGACTCGGGCCTGAGACTGCTTTTTGTTCCTTCTCTTTGTCATTTTGTATACCACTGACTTTTGACCTTTGGTGTAGAGCTTAGATAGAGTTATTACCTTAGCACCAGGTCCGGATCTACGAAGTCAAACTCCTCCAGGTGGGTGTGGCTTGCGTCTGGCTGCTGTGCTCCACTTCTTGTTGCAGCCTTGCAGGTGAACCCTTTATGTCACACTGCCAAAATGTTCTGCTCCTGAATCAGCTGGGTGGGTCCTGCCTCTAGCCTCTTTACAGGGAGCTCTGCTGAAGGGTTCCATAATGGGCCTTTGCTCTGGGTTGCTTCAGGATTTGGCGGCCCGGGCAGTCTCACTCACACTCCAGGCCTGCGCTCTGGATCGATTCAGGGTCCAGTGGCCTGGGTGGTCTCACCAATAAAGTATTTATTAAGCATTTATTAAAATACATCTTAAAATGTATTTTAAATGTCCTCTCAAGTTTTCCTCTTTATGCTGCAGTTTATCAAATAATCAGGCAGAATTCACCAAAACATGTACAGATCTGGAAATGGAACTGAAGCCAATCAGAGACAGACTAGAATGGAAGGTGAGGGGAGGTGGATGAAAAGGGAATAGGAAGTTCTCATAAAACCAAGAAATAGGGGCTGGGAGATAGCTCAGTTGAATAAGCTGGCAAGCACAGGGGCCTGAGTTCAATTCCCCACTCCGCAAAGAAAGAAAAAGGAAAAAAATATTAAATATCACTCATAACAACAAAATAATTCCAAGTGAAATGACCATCAAAACCTTTATGAATAGGTCTTCGGTAGCAGCATCCAAATGAAGTGAATCATTATATGCTTCCAGTTACCCAGGAACTTGGCCAAATGTGTTTACTAACTTCTATGGTTGAAAATTTGTAAAAGAAAACTAATCAAATGGGACATTCCCATAAATATTAGAGCTCTGGGCCTATATGTGGGTGCTACCACTCCTTGAGGAAAATTGCTATTGTAATAGCAGACCCCAGAATCTTGACTACATTAAAATCTCAGGCAGAATTTTAAGGGCTGGGAAGAATGTTAGCATCATGACCATCTGTTCCTCAAAAGCAGAAAGGATTCATTCAGAAATATTGCCAATGTGAAGACCAATATTCTGAACATGTATGTGGCTGCCATTGCTGAGGGGGCCCCGGCTGGTAGGACAGCCCCTGTCAGAAGCCCTCACTATGCACCCCTGGCCAGGGCTAGCAGGTGAAAGACCCTCTCTGCCACCTCTGAAGCTGAAAGTGGCTTGAGCAAACACACTTTGTGCACTCTATGCCTGCCCTGCTTGCCTCACACTCCCTGTGCTGTTTATGCAGCTTCTGTCCTCGTCTGTCGGTTTCCAGAAAGTCTTTAAACATCTGAGTGTGCTTTACACTTGGCACCCATAGCCTGAGCACTTTCGCCCAAATACCCTTTGTCTTTGTTTCCTGGGTCAGTTCCAACTAGTGCTTTTCAGGTCTTGGGGAAAGTGGCCCCTTCAGGCCAGAGAACCTCACCTTTATTCCATCACCTGTGGTCTCTGTATTCTGTACGCCTCTAGCCCAACCACTGCAAAGCTTCATTCCCCGTGTAGATCCTCCTGCCTCAGCCTCCTGAGTAGTTGGGATTAGAAAGTCACTAATACCACGCTAGAACATTCTTTTAAGAGTGGTTCAGAGCTGGAGATTTCTGGATGGCTATCTGTCTAGTGAAGTTTCCTATTATGTCAGTACCAACTTTGGCTGGCTTCAAAACTTCTGTGGGTACTTTATGCTGAGTAGACAGTAGTACCATCCACTACTGTCATGCCCACCATTATTCCTCTTTTTAAGTTCTGTCATGGCATCATTTGTCTCCCTCCATGTCTCTGACACCCTGCACACACTATTAGGAGAGGAAGCCATGGACTCCACCAGGCTTCTCTTCCACCACCACTTCCTTTTCTCAGTCACCTTTTCTTCTTGGTCTTGCTGTTAAATTTTTCTTTTTCTGGCTCCTTGAGCTAAGTGTTTGGCTCATTTGTTCTAACCCTTCTAGAGTGTCTTAGTTACCTTTTGCATTGCTGAGACAAAATCCCTTGAACCCAAAGTTAAAGCACTAAAGGTTTATTTAGCTCACAGTGTGTAGAGAGTTCAGTTCCTCATCAGCTACATCCAAGGCAGGAGTCATCACAAAGGAGAAACAGTCCATGGGGGGGGGGGGGGCAGAAGTTAGCAAAAGCAGCAACTGCAGGGCATGGTGGCACACGTGTTTAATTCCAGCCCTCGGGAGGCTGAGGCAGGAGGGTCTTTGCTAATTCAAGACTACCCTGGACTACAAAGTAGTGAGCTCAAGGCCAGCCTTAACTGCATAGTGAGAACCTGTCTCAAAATAAGAGGAAGAAAAAAAGCAATTATCAACAAGCTTCTTTTTGTCCCTTGTAGGCTGTGTAGCACTTATACCCTTCATCCTAGTACTGCATCATGAATCAATCCCAGTGTCACATGTAGATCCAGCCACCTCTGAGAAGCCCTACCTATGATCAAATGAGGCTTTAGGGGGACAGCTAGACACAGTCATAATACAGGGCTTGATAAATCCATTTTTTCCCCTATATTTTAGGGGAGAGTCTAAAGGGTCTTCAGTGTCTCTCTACTAGATCATACTTGTAGTGATTCTGTTGTTTATAGCCTCCCAAGAGCTGGCATTACAGGCATGTGCTGCCACTCCCAGTCTCAATTGCCATCTCATCATGCACCAGGGGCTGCGTCAGCATGGTAGGCCCCAGGATTAGGATTGAATCCCCTGCCCCTGCACCTGCTTGCAGGTGCTTTAATCTGCTGAGCTATTTGGCTGGCCTGATAAATCCATTTAAAACCTTGATTTTTCTTCATGTATAGTTTCAGGTGGAATTTCATGTGATATGTTTTTCTTTTTATCATTAGTTTTAAGAATTTTGTAATCTTCCTACTAATCTCTTATCTGCTCCAAGGTCTGGAGCTTCTGTAGGCTATGCCCTGATTTTTTTCTTTTTTCATGATTTTTTTTTTTAATGCTCTTATATTTACAACCCTGTGACAAGGGGGTACTGACCTGGCTGGGCCAGTGAACTCCAGAGACGTGGAGCTGCAGGATCCCCTTGAAGCAGGACCTGTCTAAGCCTGCTCTGGGCCACAGGGTGAACTCTGGAAAGGAGTGGGCCACAGAGTGAGCCCTGATGGGGACAAGGACAGCTCTGAAGGCAGTGCTTCAGAAATCCTACGGCGGCCACACCTGGCAGTGCAAGGGCCTGAGTTCAGTCCCTGGTTCTGCAAAAAAAAAAAGAAAGAAAGAAAAGAAAAAATCTGTAACCTAAGGCAGCCACAGAAGACAGGAAGGAGGAAACCGGGACAAAACCATGAGTGGAATTTGGACAAATCACTAATAGAACAGATTAAAAGAAGCTTGTCAGAAAAAGAAGAGGGAAAAAAAGGAAGAAGAAGGAGGAGAGGCAGGTGGCAGCTTACATTTGCAAACGAGAGCTGAGCCTCAGCACTATCAAATGAAGATCCTGACTTCCAGGTCAGAGCTACAATGTGAGCATCCAGGAAAACAGATCAAGCTGGGGTTTTTTTGTTGTTGTTGTTTGTTTTTTTGATGCCAGGGAAGCACTCTACCACTGATCTATATCCAACCCCCCCCCCCTTTTTTTAAATTTATTTGGTACAGGGTCTTGCTAGTAGGATTCAGATTGATCCTCCTGTCTCAGCCTCTCCAACACTGAGATTACAGGAAGTTTTTGGGCCAGGATGTCACGTGGTATCAGGGACTGAACTCTTGTGCTTGCCAGGCAGACACTTAAATCGCCAAGCTATCTCCCCAACCCCCAGCCCTTTTTTCTCTTTTCCTTTTGAGACAGGGTCTGTCTATGCTGTTCACACTGAACATGAGCTCACTTTGTAGCCCAGGCTAGTCTCCTTGTAACGATCCTCCTTTCTCAGCCTCCTGAGGGCTAGGAATACAGTTGGGTGTCACTATGCTCAGCTTTTATCTTGAGACAAGCTCTCACTAAGTTACCAGGATGACCTCAGACTTTTGCTACTTCTGCCTCAACCTCCTGAATAGATGGCATAACAGGTGAGTACTATTGCGCCCATCCCATGTTGTCTTGTATGGATAAAAATGCAACAAATCAGACTTCTTCACTGAAAGTCTTGAAACCAGAAATCAGTGGAGCAGTGCATAGTAGGGAGATGGAAGGAGCCCAACAAACAACTACATGAACAAAGGGTGCAGACATCTGTAAGCAGCTAGAGATAAAAGAGTTTCTGTGAGCCACCTGGAGGAATCCCCAGACACAATTCCCAGCCAGGATTCTGCCAGGCAGAGACAGATGAGCGGCTAACAAATAAGCAAAGCAGGTCGTGAGCTGGAGGCAAACAGCACAGAGGAATTCATGGGCACCTAAGTACTAAATGTTGGCTGTAAGGCAGCCAGCTGTAAAGTACAGGGATGCTATGCAGCTGCAGCAGGAACCAGCAGGGAGGCACGGCAGTGGACAGTAGGTCTGGCTGGATCAGGTTACTCAAGGTAAAGGCAGCTTCCTGCAGCTGGAGCTAGGACCAGGCCCGGGCTACCCAACATTGGGGGAGTGGGGACCCTCTAACAGCAGCCCAGAGCAGGAGGTTTTAGCAGGGATTAGGCCTCTTCCCATCCCTAGAGGCAGTCAGATGCAGTGTCCCCTGTCCCAGGGTGACACTAACCAGGTGCCCCTTCCACAGAGACCTGGGCACCTCTCTTGGCCATCTGCAGGTGCTTTGGCTGGCTCGCTGTGGCCTCACTGACCTGGATGGCATTGGCTCCTTCCCAGGGCTGAAGGTGGGTCTGCAGCCCCTGAGGTGGGGAAGGAAGGGTGGCCAGGCAGTCTCTGAGACCCCTTTGTCCCCAGGAGCTCTACATCTCCTACAATGACATCTCAGACCTAAGCCCACTATGCCTGCTTGACCAGCTGGAGGTGCTGGATCTTGAGGGTAACAACCTGGAGGATCTGGGGCAAGTGCGCTACCTTCAGCTGTGCCCACAGTTGGCCACACTCACCCTGGAGGGCAACCTGGTGTGCCTACAGCCAGCCTCTGGCCCAGCCAGCAAGGTGTGGGAACTGGGCACCTGGGCAGCACTGCTGGGGGGAACTTGGCCCCTGCATCAACTGTGAGCTCAACCTGGAAGCCTACAGCTATTGAGTCTGCCAGGGCCAGCCTGATGAGCCCCGCAGATACATGCACACATGCCACCTCTTAGCCCATGCTGTGCCCCAGGAGGCCTGGCAATAGGAACACATGTGTGTGATTCCATACAGTAACACAGGCCCTGCCAAGGGCCGTCTTGGCCCCTGCAGGCCTGTGTATCACTGGAATGCACTCATATATTGGCCTGAGAGCACCCTGCTTGGGCTGTCACCCCAGCATCCTGCAGGATATGGGTCCCTGCCCCTGAATTGCCAGGTACGCTCTGCACGTATACCTGGTAATATCTATGCCAGCTTTAGCACCCACCCAAGCAGAGGGGCCACTCTGCACAGCCAGACCCTCATCTTAGGGCAGTCCCCCTGGCCAGAGAGCATTCCTGGATCTGGACCAGGGCCAGAGAGTGGAGAGGCCACATGTCCCATGGGCCAGGGGCAGAGCCCAACGAGGAAGACCAGGACCCAGCAGGTCTGAAGGTCCTGAAGGGGACTAGGCCCACCACTTCTCTCTTCTCTGCAGGCCCCTGAGTGCTACAACTACAGGGCAGAGGTGAAGAAACTAGTCCCCCAGCTGCGCATCCTAGATGAGGTGCCCACCACTTACACTGACCTGCCTGCACCACGGAAGCTGAACCAGGACTGGCTCATGGTGAAAGAGGCCATCAAGGAAGGCAGCATGCTGGACAGTATCCTCCTCCCACTGGGTAGGGCAGACAACCACCTGGAAACCTGGCCACTACCCCCACACCCCACCCCAGAAGAGACCTGGCCCTGGCCCCCAGAAGAGGGATCCCCAGCCCCCAGGCCTCTCCAAGGTACATGGCTGCCCCTCATATCCTGCCCCTTGCTGGGGTGCTGACCCTGTGAGTAGCACCTAGCCCTCCCCTTGGTCTGCCAGACCAAGAGAGAATCTGCACTGAGGGTCTCTCTGGAAGGGAAGAGACTGTTAGCGGCCAGCCTCTTTATGTATTTATTTTTTATGTATTTAGCACATGGTATAGGGTCTCATTATGCAGCTGGAACTCATAGTGATTCTTCTGTGTTCAGCCTCCCCAGCACTGGAATTATAGGCATGCACCACCATGCCTGGTGTTGGTGGCTGGCTTAGCATTCCCAGGAGCAGGGCCAGCATGGCATATGGTCCTAGGAATCGAACCCTGGTCCCTGCACTTGCCTAAGCAGGCATTTAGGCAGCTGAGCTATCTCATTGGCCCTATTGTTATTTATTACTTTTGAGTCAGGGTCTCACATGGTAGTTTAAGCTGACCTTAACTTCACTATGTAACCCAGTCTGGCCTCAAAGTTATGGCAGGCCTCTTGCTCAGCCTCCTAAAGGCTTCTTGGCGGTGGGGTCACACTCTCAGGACAGAGTCTGCGGCTAGCCTGACCTCTGGTTTTGATCCTGACCAGATCACACTCATGGAAACATCCTGCAGAAACATGACCCAGCAGTGACACTGCCTGAGACCCAGCCCTGGGTTTTGTCCCTGGTGGGCCCTGGAGGACTCCTGCCTGAAGGTCTGCTCCCACAGGAACTGGGTTCTGAAGACCACTCCAGCAACCTGACCCATGGTAACTGACCCACCCCAGCCCAGACTGAATTTGCAGGCCCAAACCCAAGCCAGGCTCAGCCATAAACTCTTCCCCAGGTGCTGCTCAGGTCCTCTGTGGGAACCCCACCAAAGGCCTGCGGGAACGCAGGTACCAGGATCAGGTGCGTCTGTCCCATACCTAAGTAGGTCAAGACTCTAGCCCACTGGGGGAGGACTGGCACCCTGGCCTTTCTTCTACAGGGAACCCAGCATCTAGGGCTGCTGGTATGAAAGTGCCCTGCTTACAGCCATGCCAGCCAGGGTCTCCACTTCAATCCTCTTCCTCCCCAGGCCCAGGTACTGCTGTCCAGACCAGGTGTGGCTGCCCCTCCATCCACTCTAGGGCCTGACTCCACATACAGCTGTGATCTGATGGTGACTAGGCTACCGGCCTGGAAGGAACTTGGCCTGTGGTGGGTACCCTCCTCTCAAGTCCTACTACCATGTGTCCCAAGTCTTGGTGGCTGGACAATACCATTTGGCTTGGGGGATTTGGGGATGGAGGAGGCTTGGCTGAGAGGTCACCTGTCCCAGGAAACCAGATGAACTGGTGGTGGAAGCCCCAGGCTGGCGGAAAAGACCAACATCAGTCAGCAAAAGCTAGGCTTTAGCTCCCACTTCTACAGGCCGCTGGGATCCCAGCAGGAAGGGGCTGCAACCCTCCAGGATCCTTGGAGACCTCCTGAACAGCAAGAGGACCAGGCTGGGCCTAATCCCTCCCCAGGTTCCCTGGGCGTGGCCTCAGGTACTATCCTCCCACCTGGAGACAAAAGTCTCAAGTCTACCTACCAATTCAGAAGAACTGTGCCATTAGTGCTCTCCTGGTGGGAGGGGCTTACAGCTAGAGGTCTAATCCCACGTCCCTGCTGATGTACCTAGTTCTTGAGGCAGAATGCAGATTACCAGGTTCACTGGGAGAACCTGTGCTGGACTCAGGCATCAAGGATCAAGCCAAGCAGGGAACCTTTAAAGGGCACTGACCTTAGTGGAATGGATTCAGGTTCAACAGAATGACCCTGGGGGACTAGGCCAGGTCTGCCTGCTGCCTGCAGATGTGTCTAAGAAAATCATGAGTGGCTACCAGCAGCCACCTTTGGATGAGGATTGCAGGGGTGGGTGGGTAGCAAACAGGTAGCCAGGAGGAGGAGTGGCTGGAATGATGACAAGGCAAGGACACTCTGGAAAAAGGCCTCCTATTCCAGGTACCAGGTCCAACAAAGTGCTGGATGACCTCAACCAGCTGTCTTACTGTACCAGAGGTTTAGTTATTGATCTGGGGCCCTCAACCTCCCAGAAGGCTATCAGGGATGGGGTCTCATTGATCCAGAGCTAGGGTCAGGGCTTTCAGGCCTCTATCTGCCCTGGAAGTGGCAGCCCAAGCCACAGTCAGAGTTCAAGATCCAGGGAACAAGTTTTCTGGGCCTGGGGAACAAGGTTGCTGCCACCTAGAGGGTCATGACAGACACTGAAGATCCCTCTGGCAGTGACACTACTCTCCTCAGATGGCTACCATCCAAGGCTGGAAGATTGGTGGAAAGGAACCTCCTGGAGACCCTGTGTCTGTTGAGGCCTCTGTGACATGGTCTTTTTCTTGCTTTCCAGAGGCTACTAGGTCACTGTGCTATCACCTGCTTCCTTCTCCACCAAAGGACCCAATGTTACCTGATTCAGCCAAGAGCTCCCCCTGGGGCTCTGCTGACCTTCAGGTCAGAAGACGGAGGCTCAGAGCCCTAGGCAGCCTGGGGCCTTGCCTGGGCAAAGGTTTGGCCCCAGTGACCACCCAGAGAGCCCTAGAGCGGGCCTCAGGTCCCACCTGTGAGCCCAGTGATGTCCAGAACCAAAGCCAGCCCTGGATCCAGCAACCTGACCCTCAGCCCTCTGCTGCCTGTGGTACCTGAGCCATTGACTCCAGTCCATCCTACCCTTGGTGAAAAGCCCACCACCACTGGACTTGCCTGGACAGTGCCCAGTGGGAACCCTAGGCATCCTGGGAGCCCTTGGGGTCCCCTGGTGCCATAGACCGAGAGCACCTGGGCTGTGAGGGTGGGAGGTGGGCCTGGGCCTAGAAAGCTTTCTTTTGGTAGATGGGAGACAGGGTTGGGACCTTCTCTGGGTTCTGGGCTTCCTGGGAAAGATCAGCCAAGCAGGTCTGGGCCAGGTGGTTAGAACTGGCCTGGGCTTTCCAGGGGCCCACGGTTCAAGCTACTCTTCCCACCCAGCCTCCTATCCCTGGTGGATTTGTGGGGCTCCCTAACCAAGGGCAGGATGCAGTTACTCCTCTTGGGATAGGTACCCCAGAAACCAAGTGAATCATTTTGACTGGAGTGCAGAATGTGGTTTACTTCGCAGCTCACTTTGGTCAATAAATAATGCAGCCGTATCCCTGGGTAGTCTACAGCCTCCACAGGCGTTGGTGCACATCAGCGGTAATGGGTGGGCAGCATAGGAATCGGAAACCAAACCGGTTCTCAGCTGTGCTCTGCACAGACAGGGCCACCATGGGACAGCCCAAGTCCACACCTCTCCGGCACACCTGGTAGGGGTGAGGATTGGGGGAATGTCAAGCCCTGACGGCTCTGGCCAGCGGCACCGCAGGCAGGTGGAGTGGGCTAGGGGTAGGGTTGGGCGCGCACTCACTAAGACGCTGCATTCCTTCTGCGCACCAAGCTCCAGGTTCCGCGCCACCTCTGCCGCCTCTGCAGGTAGAGAGGGAGGTAGTCAGGCTAGGTGCATCCTGCCCTTGCGCCCCTGTACCTGGCACCCACACTCACTCGGGATGGTAGGCAGGGGGCCCGGCATTGTAGCAGGCTTGGTGCCTGGGAGCCGCATTGGCCCCTCCCGCAGGTGGACAGGCTTCCTGAGACTCACGAGTGGCTTAAGGCGCTGTGACCTGATGGGAGTGGGAGGGAGCAAGCGAGTGGCGAGTGGGGTTCCCGACCCTTTGGGTCAGGAGGGAATCTGGGAGGTCCCAGGAAGAGCACCCGAAAAACGCACTTGTGGTGCCCACCCTGGTCTCCGGCGTCCAGCTCTGGCCTCCTGCACCTGGCCCTGGCTCGGGGGCCTAGGTCGGCGCTGGGGGGCTCCAGCGAGGGCTCCAGCCCCAGCTCTGGTAAGCGGGAAGCGGTCGATGGACCAGTCAGTGTTGTTCACAAAGATGCTTGAGCCTGAAGTCACACGGAGTGGTGCCTGGTACTCACTGAGGACCTGCAGACCACAGTAGTGTGTCAGCCACCCAACATCACCAGGCTGGCAGCTGCTTTCTTTGGAGCCTTGATTCTGACCTGGCCCTTGGAGTCCAGAAGGAGTGTCACGCAGACCCGGCTGCAGTGAAATCGGAGGGGGTCCTGGCCAGAGGAAAAGGGTGGATGCTGCTGGACACCTCTGGTACCTTCGCCCCATACCTGGAACAGCAGACACAAGATGAAGCCTGGTGGCTGGAGGTGGAAGGGGAGGGAGGGGCGGGGCACGCGGGCCCACCGTGAGGTGGTGCTGCGGCTCCAACACCATGCCGCGCGGGAAGCGGAACACGCGCACCGGGCAGTTGTGTACTCGCTGCTGCAACACCAAGCCGCCCAAGTCTGCAGCGTCCTGTGAGGAACGATTCAGGATGCGCACGAACTTCTCCCGTTGGTTCACAGCCACGATCTGTAGGCTGCCACCGACCTGGCTGAAGCGGGAGCAAGCACTCTGCAGACACCAGGCAACCCCAACTCCTGTCCGCCCACTATCCTGCCCCGGTCCAACTGGGCCGCCACTCACCTTGCCATGTGCCCTGTGCCCCGGTGGCAAAGGTCTGGGACTTGCTCCAGCAAGGTCTGGCCAAATGGGTGGGAACCGAATTTCTGGTTATCTAGGAAGGGTAGTCCTTTCAGGAAGGGGGTCAGCCACCTAGAATCTAATAAGGATGTCTTCTGGGGGACTAGAGATAGGTCACTGGGAGGAAAGGGGCAGGACCATGGGAACTGAAGGAGCTCTGGATAGAGATGTGATAAGGAGGCCCCCATAGCACACCTTCAGAATCTCTGATGAAACTCTTTGCCAAAACTGCAGTCTGCTCGGAGGAAGCTGTGTCTATTGCCGGTGGTGGGTGCCCTATCACCCTTTGCACCCGGGGATGCAGGACCAGCTGGCAGCTGCTAGAGTCCGAGTCTGCACCCCCTGAGCTGCTGGTGCCTGCACAGGGCAGAGTGCTCCACTCCAAGCTCTTGTGCTGCCTCTCCACAAGCTTACAGGGGAAGTCTGAGCCTGGTGAGTCCAGCCCTAAGGGCAGCTGCAGCTGCCTGGGACCATGCTCTGCTCACTGGCTGCCCTGGCTCCCAGGCCCAGCCCTGTGCAGCTGTGTTCCAACACACTAGGGACACAGATCCCATTACTAGCAGGTTGACAGCCCCAAAGTCCCTGCCCTTCCCTGCCCTGCCCTTCTTTCCCTTCCTCCTCATTCTATAGATCAGAGCTGAGATGGAGTTTTGTGACTACTCTAGGGATACTGAAAGGATAGAACTGGGCCCCTGTCCACTTCTGCCAAGGAAATCCTCCCACCCCAGGACTCCTGCCCAGCACAGTTACTTTCGGTCTGAGCTGGAATGGATGCTGGTGAGGAGGTTAGGGTACCGCTGAGCAATGCTGTTCCAATCCACATCCTCCAGCCGGAATCCCTGGCCAGAACACAAGAGTCACATGTTCTACTCACCTGCAGGACCCAAAGGCCCAACCAGATGTGGGGGACACTGCTCACCTCTCCAGCAGTGGGCTCCCAATTGTCCTCAGAGGAGTCCTCGGACTCTATTAGAGTCTCTGCAGTGATCACCTATAGGAAAGGCCCACCAGCCACTGGGCAGGGCCTGGTGGGAAGACACCAATGCCCTGTACACCTCTCCCTCCTGACCTTACCAGCAATTTGTGTTGGGGGAGTGGGGCAGCAGACCAGAAAATTTCCAGGCTGGCTAGGAGCCTGAAGAGGCTTGGATGAGGGCCAATACCTGCCCTAGAGTGACCAGGGTGGGTTGGGGAGAAATGCAGAGGAGGCAGAAAACAGCAGGTCAGGGCATGGGCTCACCTCTACACTGCCAGTCTGTGACCGCAGGATGCGCCCCACCCAGGAGGACTGGGCCAGATGCAGGAGGCAGGACTTCTGGAAGGCTTGCAGTTGGGCCTCCAGCTGCTGCAGCTTATCTGTGGCCTGGGCTAACTGCACCTCCAAGAGCTCCCTCTCCTGGGAAGGAGTAGCAGGGAGTGAGAGGTGCCCCCTCCTTTGGGGCCTGCCAGATCCCATCCTACACCCTCACCAGCTGGGCTTGTTCTTTCTGTGCTTTCAGCTCCAGAGTCAGCTTCTGGACCTGGTTCTGCAGGAATGCATCCTGGCTGTAGGAGCTCCTGGGAGGAGAAGCAACTCAGTTCCCACCTCTAGGTCAGCATCAAAAAGAGCGGCCCACTGCCATCACATGCTGGGGCGCAGTGCAGCAGGCCAGGGCAGATCAGGCCCAGCAGGTCTGGGAAGGGGTTGGTTGCCTATTTAGGAGAGGTTAGTTTCCAGCTCAGCAGCTAACTCGAGGTTAGGGTGGAACATCAGGGCAGGTGAAACCTAGTATTAGAGACCAAGGTCAGGGTGAGGGCTGGCTCATCCGTCAGGAAAAGACAGAAGGTAAGTTGGGCTGACCTCTCAGGTGGGAGTCCTGCCACCTCCTGCAGGATGTGCTGGTGCCGAGCATGCTTTCCATGATGGATAGTCCACCGTAGGGCCTGGATCTCTAGTTCTCGTTGCTCCCACAGTAGCCGTAGGGTACAGGGGTCCAGGGCTTCAGGTGCCAACCTACAGCACCAGCACCCCCACTGTACCATCAGGCCTGGCCCTCTGGATGACCCAGACCAGCAGGCAGGCCACCCACTTTCTTCTCCTTACTGTGTGCTGGTGGAGCCCAACCCCATGGAGGGGGGCCTGGTATTTCGGGAGCAGGAGGAAGCCATGGTGTCTGGAGGTATGGTGTCTGCAGGCCCTGAGTCATTGCCAACTGGCTTTCCTCCTTCCAGGGCCAGGGGAACCTGCTTCTCTTCAGACTCATGGCCAGGCTCAGGGGCCATATTAGAAGTAGGTGGGCAGCTGCGAGGGGTGGCAGGGCCAAGACTGCCCTGCATCTCAGATGCCATCAGGCTCTCTTTCTGTGTCAGAGAGGACTAGATAACACAGCCAGGTGACAGGGGGTTTTCTGAGAATGCCCACAGAGATGGCCAGGACAGGAGACTACCAGCCATACATGTCCACAGTACGCCCACTTTCCCTGCTGTCTTCTTTATGTCCTCTGCTCTCAGCCTAAACAAGAATCAGAGATGCTACCCCTGTTCCTGTGCCCCTTACTCGTGTCTCTCCCCCTCCCCAGCTCAGGGGCTCACCCCCAGCTCACCTGAGGCCTGAGCTCCTAGCAAGTCTGAGGAGGGAAGGGTTCTATGCTGTTGCCCCGGTTACAGACACTCAGGAGGGGAGGGGCTGTTTATTACCAGCAGCCTCCAGGGAGACCCTAGTCCATAAGCAGAGATCCCAGAGGTTGGGGCATAGCCTTACTAAGCTGAGCCAGTCAGGGGACCACACAAAATTCTGTAACCCTGGACTAGCTGTTTATCTGCTGGTATCTAGGGCATTAGTGCTCTGTGAGGAGCCCACAGTGGGAGTGGGTGTGTCCCAAGATTGTAGGAAGTGGACTCTGAGCTGACTCGGAGGAACTGAAAATGATGAGAAGCAATAATGGTGCTGAACCCCACGGCGGAGCTCTGGCCTCAGATCTCAATGGCTGGTACTCAAACCTCTCCATTTCTACAGCCCCTGGACAGTGGAGATCCTCTTTGACAGCCCAGAAGACATTCATTCCCTCTGCCCATGACATTGTGAAGCACTCCAGCCTGTGCCACCTGTCCTGATTGCACACATCTTTCACCTTTGTGCCTGAACAGGCAAGGGCCCCCGCCCACTTCAAGCTCTCCAGGCAGGCTCGAGTTTCTCACTCTGGACAGCAAGGGAGTGGGGGAGGGGCTCCAATCCACTTGGTCAGTCGAAGGCCTGGGCTCCACAGCTCAGGAGGGCATCTCAAAGACCCTGAAGCTTTGTCCCTACGGCCTCGGGGCGCCCCCTCCCCCACCAGGGCTCCAGCGCCCACCAGCTCCAGTCCAGGAGCTCTGTGGGCCCTTAGGGCTCCGCTACCCCGAATGGCGCTCACTGTCATCCCAACCTTCGTCCCCGGCCGCCGACTGGCCAATTCTAAGGGAACAAGGTCAGAGAAGCCCAACCGAAAGGGTTTAGGGTGGAAAGAGGCAGAGAAGATAGAGGCTACTGGCACCTTCACCTCCTGAATGCAAGCCAGGGATGCGAAATCCGGGCCAGCGCCCCCTTCGTTGGTCCAGGACCAGTCACACTACAACTCTACAGAGGAGGTCGGCCTAGGAGTGAGGCCGCACACCTGAAGCACCTCGCTGCGCGTGGGCCAGTGCCACAGACACACTTCCGCCCCGTTCTGGGTAGATAGTTTGCTTTCCCGGGTTCTGCCCTTGAGGCAGACCCCGCCCCATGAGCCTCGGCCCCGCCCACACCTGGGCGCCGCTGGGCGGGGAAGAGACAAGCCAATGGGGCAGGGCGGAAGGAGGCATAATGGGTGTGGTCGAAAGCAGGAGGCCCACGCCATAGGGCTAATTGGGGCACTTTGGGGCGGAGCCTGAGGGCCGCGGACCAATGAGGTGCCAGGGCTAGGGCGCGCCGGGCGCTGGAGCCGCAGGTTGTCTAGGTGCCACAGTGCCCAGGGCCGGATGCTGGTGATCGACCAGGTGAGCGGGCTGGGTTCACGGGCTGTCCAAGGCGCCGGCTCCCGCTGAGAAGTCTTTCGCGGGACTGGACCAGCAGGCCAGGCGCACCTAAATCCGCCTGCTGCAGAGAGGGCACCCAGGGTCCGTAGCAGCCTGGGGTCCTGGCGCGGGTGCTGACTTCCGGGGCTAATGCACTCCCTAGGCGGAGGAACTTGGAGCAGGGCTTGGGACTACCCAGGCCGGAAGGGCTGCCAGGCCTGGGGTTCAGGTACGAAGGTCAGGTCTGTGTGGTGACACAGCTTTTCTGGAGCCGGAGAAGGTCATTTTGGAGGGAATCCCTTAGCTGAGGACAGCTTCTTGTTTGTGCGGGCGTCCTTCGGCACTTCGGATGGCCGCCTACGGGAGGAGGCAGTGCCCTCTGAGCCAGGTGGTGCAGGAGGTGGCCGGTGGACAGGAAATCCTGGACCTGGTTAATGATTCGCCTCGTTCTGGTGTGGGTGCAGGTGGAGTAGGGGGAACCATGGCCAAAATAGTTCCTTGGCCACCCAAGGAATGCATGGCCTCTGGGTGGGGCTGGGCCCAGGCCAGGGCCGGTCGCTGAGAGGCCAAAACTCTGAACTGGAGGCATTAGCTGAGGAGAAGTAGGAGGGGAGTGCCAGGCAGGACCTGACCTGTGGCCTGTCTCCTCCTCACAGGACCGGGATGGTTCTGAGGCTGTCCACCATGGAGCTGAAGGTATGGGTGGATGGCATTCAGCGGGTGGTCTGTGGGGTCTCAGAGCAGACCACCTGCCAGGAAGTAGTCATTGCATTAGCCCAAGCCATAGGTAAGTCCCCTGGTTGCTGGTGTGCCCAATAGGTGAGGCTGGGGTGAGGCTGCCCCATTTTCCATTTGACTTCTATCTCCCTCAGGCCAGACAGGTCGCTTTGTACTTGTGCAGCGTCTTAAGGAGAAAGAACGTCAGCTATTGCCACAAGAGTGTCCAGTGGATGCCCAGGCCACTTGTGGGCAGTTCGCCAATGATGTCCAGTTTGTACTGAGGCGGACAGGGCCCAGCTTGGCTGGAAGGCCCTCTTCTGACAGCTGTCTGCCACCAGAACGATGTCCAGTTCATGCTAGCCTGCCCCCCAAGCCACGGACAACACCAGACCAAAGGTCCCACAGAGCACTGACATTTAGCCTGGGTTGTCCCAGGCTGGCCCCCAACCCTTCATCTTCTGAGTCTTCAGCGCCTGGGGCACCTAACCTGAGCTGCTGTGAAGACATACAGAGCATGGAGCTCAGGGTACACAGGAATGCAGAGGAGCTGGGCCATGAGGCCTTCTGGGAGCAGGAGCTAAGGTGGGAAGAAGCCAGGGAGCGAGAGGGGCAGGCACGTCTGCAGGCGCTGAGTGCAGCCACTGCAGAGCATGCTGCCCAGCTGCAGGCCCTGGATGCACAGGCCCGTGCCCTGGAGGCTGAGCTGCTGGTTGCTGAGGCCCCTGGGCCCCCCTCTGCCACATTGTCTGCTACTGAGCGCCTACGCCAAGACCTGGCTATCCAGGAGCGGCAGAGTGTAGAGGTGCAGGGCAGCCTGGCCCTGGTGAGCCGGGCTCTGGAAGCGGCTGAACGTGCACTGCAGGTGAGTCCCAGAGACCCCAGCTCATGCCATCTCCCCAACCTGGATAGCTGGGACCTGGGGTCTGACACAGGATTGGACTACAGAGAGTAAATTGTAGGGCACAAAAGCCACAGGGTTGGTGGCTTTGACCCCTGAGGTCCTGTGTGTACCAGGCTCAGACACAAGAGCTGGAGGAACTGAACCGGGAGTTACGTCAGTGCAACCTGCAGCAGTTTATCCAGCAGACAGGAGCTGCACTACCCCTACCTCCACAGCCAGAGAGATCTCCCGCTGGCACACAGGTCAGAGTCATTCTGGGAAAGGTGGGAAGGTGGGGACCCTGCCACTCAGCTGACCTTTGCTCTCCACAGGACCTTCTGCCTTCATCTGGAGGAAACCCCCTTGAGGAAGCCCCCCAGAGCCCAGTCACAGTGCCCACCCTGAGTCTGGAGGGTAGGTCTGGCCCCTACCCTGTGGCATAGGCCCTCCCCAGCTCAGCCTCCTCAGCCTGTGTCTTCCCCACAGTCACTACCATGAGGCAGAGCTGGAGGTAGCAGCTCCTCCCTCAAACCTGTGCTGTGGAAGTGCCGTGGAAGACAGATGAGCCAGGGCAGTCAGACAAGCCACAAGGACAACAGGAGTCTGATCATGGATTGTTTTCTTGTGGAGGAGGAGGTTCTGGTGCCTGTAGTTTATGCTTCAGGAGGCTATAGGAGGGTTGCCCTAGTCCTTACCGAGTCTGACAACCCCCCTGAAGAAGTGGAAAACACAGCTCAAACTCAACAGGCCCCAGAAGCCACTAGTGCATTGGGGATAGAAGGTGCATGGACAGTGGACTCAGCCTGTGGGTTGTTTGCTGCCTTCCTACCGTGTCCATGAACTTCAATAAACTGCCTGCAGTGGCTCAAATGTGTCTTGATGGTGCAAGATTCATGTGTGGATGACTAGGGAGTATTCTGAACCACTCAAGAATGTTTCAGGGATTCCTGCTCAGTAGGGTCCAAGGCCACTTAGCTCTCCTGCCTTTGTAGTCCCATTTACTGGCTGTGCCCTGGCTGGCTTGGGTTTTTGTTTGGACCCTTCTCCCACCTGGCTTCCCTTCATCTAGCCTGGGCCTGACCAGCTGCAGGAACCAAGAATGCCAGGACAAACTAGACCCACCCATCAGGTTTACTGTCTCCTACAGAACTCATGGTGATGGGTCCTGGACTCCTCAGTCAGATCCAGGAGATTACCCAGAGGAGCATGGCTACCATAGGGTGGCAGTTAACTAAAGTCTTTTATTTATTTATTTATTATTTATTTATTTATTTTGGCGGAACCAGGAATTGAACTCACTCTTGTGCTTGCCAGGAAAGCGCTTACTCCACTAAGCCATCTCCCTGGCCCCTAATTAAAGTCTTTACTGTGAGGCAGCAGCTTTGAAATCAGGGCAGGGTGGATTCCATAGCCCAGCTCAGCCACTGTCTGGGCCCTTGTGCTGGCTGTGGCCTCTCCCAGAGCCCAGATCCTGAGGCATACTTCATACTCCCAAACTTTAGGGTAGGGCTGGGACTGGAGATCTTGGTGATAAGCAGAATCCGGGGTCCTATACAGCCATGGATGGTACTGGTATGGTATGTGTACTGCAGCAGGCTGTTATCACTGAAAGCTCTAAAAGGTTTATTATCACTCTCCTAGATCATGGGGTCCTTCAAAGAAAGGACATATTTAGGATGGACTCCTGAGCTGGGTCTGGATGTGCCACATCCTCTGGGGTAGGTCACAGGGAAAATTGAAGTCCTAAGTGGGAATAGCAAGGCCACCCATGGTTACCATGGAGGGTTCCTCAGAGGCCAAGACTTGGGAGCCCACTGCCATGTGGAGCAAGCAGGACTAAGTATTTCCTGCCTAAGGCAGGGAGCGAACAATGCCGGAGGCTGGGCAGCAAGAGGCTTCCAACCTGGTGTCCATGGCCAGAAAGTCCTGCTGACTGCACCTATCTGGACCCCCGCCCCCAAGCCTGCTGCAGCAGACCCATGGATCCCGACTGGTAGATGACAGACACATGGATATGGAGCTTCAAGTGCAAAGACCAACTGGGGACCACCCTGTGAAGGACTACCTGAGCAGCTCTCCTTGAGAGAAGAGCAATTGTCTCCATTTTGGTTGTGCCTGACCCTGTTTCCGTGTATTGATGTATATAGAGCTGGCTAGGATGGTTTTTTTTTAATTTCTTTAGTTGACCTTAAACAATGTATATTGGTCTAGCCAAGGTGCTGGTGGTAATCTTTGAAGATGGCATGCATGTTTCCCTGATAACCCACACCTGCTGCTCTTTAGTATGAGCCAAGTCAAGGGAGGACAAAGAGCCAGTGCTCCACACTGTTGGCTGGGATCGAGCTTCAAGACAGAAGCTATGACTTCCTGGGGCTTAAAAGATACATCAGAGCTAAAGCACCAGACCCCAAAATATTAGATACTATCTCAATGGTATAATACTTTTTCTATATATGCAGCCCAGCTCACATCACTCACCTACTTCCTGCAATTCTCAGACATTCATCCTCAGCCACTCCTCCTTCATGACCAAATAAAAGCTGGGGTTTGGCCCTGGGTCAAGGCCTTTGTCCTGGATAGCCATCACCAGGACATGATGGACGTAGGACCCCTTGGCTCCCCATAAATATAAAAATACTTTAGTGTCTTTATGCTTGCTATGGGTTGCACTGGAAATGGTAGATTAAAATTAACTTGATGGGATTCCAGTAACTTATCCATAGAATTACAAATACAAACTTCCTGGACTAATATGAGGACCAAAGAGTTCCCTACACCACCCCAGGTGGAAGGGCTAGGACCTAGGAGTCTGCTCCCCTCACCACACTCCCTGCCCACACTCAGCAAGACTGGATACACCTCTGGGCACTAGCCCTGACCCAGCTAAGGGCATAGGCCAGCAGGGGCCATGACTGATGCCACCCAGAAACTACCACAGACAAGGCCAAGGGTCCCAGGCCATGGACTCCATATCTGAGCTCCTATGTTAGCAAGCCAGTACACATCACACACTGCCTGTTTGTTTGTTTTGTTTTGTTTTTAAACTGGGAGTCAAACTCAGGACCATGTGCTTACCAAGCAGGTATTATGCCACTGATCTATATCCCTAGCCTTGCCTGTCTCCTGGGGGACACCTATTTTTCTGAAGCCACTGTGTAGAGGTTTTTCAGGCTCTGAGAAAGCTTCCCAGTGGCACTGTGCTCTAGTGAGGTAGAGTAGAGCTCTTTGCTGACACAATTGTTCCAGGTTGAAAGAGCCCCATGCTCCCCCCCGACACACACAGCTCCCAGAGCAAAACTTCAACTGCAAAGTTTACTTCTGAGTTTTAAATTTTACTTTGAAGATAATAGTGTGAACTATGTGAAATGAGATTCTGAGATCCCACAGTCCCCTGAAAGGCAGGCCACCTTCCCTGGTGAGGCTGTGATAGGACCCTGCAGGTGTTGATGTGGATCAGTCACTGTCATCCTCTCCACCAGGCAGTCCAGCCAGATGAGCCTAGGCTGTGCTGTGAATAGTGCTCCTGTGGTACCTGCTCGTACCCAGCTGAAGTGAGAACCCCCTTCACTGAGGATCATCCACAGAAAGTGGCTACAGGGAGTAAGTTCTGCAGATTCTCAACCACAAAGCCACACAACCTCCCTTCACCTGCAAGATGACTACTGTGGTGATAGCAAAGGGTTCCTCTAGAGTGCTTGCCCTCTCTCTACAGGGACCAGAGCTGCCCTGCCCAGAGGGGACAGGGGACAAGGGCTGCTGCAGCTGTTCAGCCTTTTAGGAGCTGTTCTGGACACACTTCTTGTCCCCATTTCCATGGCAGACTTCTGAGTGGAGCTTTTCCTGGACCCCATCAACAGGCCCACTGTCCTGACTGCTTGTAAGAAGTGGCAGAAATGGAGAACAGATAAAAGTAGTGGATGTCTTCCTGGGTCACCTCGAGGTGGTCTTGGGGGCTCTGCACAGCCTGGAACCTTGGAGCACACAAGAACAAAGTTCCCTCCAAGAGGGTACCTGGCCCAGCCTCAGTCCTCCCACGTGGAAGGCAGAGGATCCCCGAGTGTCCCCTTCCAACCCTGGCTTCAGCAGGCATGCCCACGGGGCAGTGCCCTCCAGGGCCTGCAGGCACCCTCCGCTTAGTGTGGCCACTGGCCTGCCACCGAAAGGCTAAGGGCTGGCGCTGCCCAGGGACAGATCAGCCGCTGTCACACGCACAGTGGGTTGGGAGCAGCGCAGTGTGCGGTGGGCAGTGGCTGCCCTGCGCCTGGAGGGGCTGCCCTGCGGGCAGGCGGCTAGTGAACGGGTCTCCCCCCACCCACCAACTTGGGCGTCCAAGCCACACCGCCCCTGCCCGCCCGCCTCCCCCGCAGCCCCCGGCTGAGGGCGGCTTCCAAAGTGCGCCCCACCCGCCAGCCTCGGATCCCTGCGCGTCACCTGAGACCCCGGCGCCGGGCAGTAGTAGCAGGTTCTCGGACCAACTTCAGCAGCAACAGCGGCAACCCTTGCACCCGTGTCGGGTCCCTAGTGGGGCCCCCGCAGTCCCACCTAGTATGCAAACGACCAGAACGGCAACCAATGGGATAGCGAGCCGGGCCCGCCCTGCTGCACCGCAACCAGTGGGCGCGATGGGGGGGCGTGCCCCGCCCACTGTTGCGCGGCCCCCCTCGAGGTCTCGGGCCGCGCGTTCTTTTCTGCACGTCGGCCTGGGGAGGGGCCACCACCTGCCGGGCGGGGCTTGCCGGGCGCCCTCCGTGGCGGCGACCCCCAGGGCCGGACGGTGGTACGGCCCAGGCGCCCGGCACGGTGGTACAGCCCGCCACCCAGGCCCTTCCCCCAGCCTGGCCACGCCCTCTTACTAGTGCCGCGCGGCTGCACGTAGCCCGGCTGTGACCTAGCGGCGGCGAGTGCCCAGGGCGCAAGTGCATCACTGACCTTCCAGCTGCAGCTCCTCGGGATCCTCGTCGCGTGCCTCTGGAGCAGGAGCCTGATCGGAGGGCGTCGAGTTGCGCCGCGCCACTCCAGGCTTGAACCTGTAATGAGGAATCACCGGTTGGGCACCCGAAACACCCACTCTAGGGAGCCAGCGGTAGCCTTAGCAAGCTGAGACCAGCGCCATAGACAGATTGGAACTGTTAAGATCCTGGTGAAGGCCCAAACCTTGAGGTCAGGGCACAGGCTCAGTGGGAAGAAGTCAGGGATCAGCAGACAAGGAGAGGCTGAGACCTTCCTTTACCCCCTGGCATTACCCCCACCTATTCTCTGAGTCCTGTCAGTGGACCACCTCTCACTCTTTGTAGTGGGTTGAATGTTGCCTCCCAAAGATATGTCTGCATAGGGCTGGGGATATTAGCTCAGCTTACCTGCCTAGAAAGCATAAGGTTATGAGTTTGATTCCTGGTAACACAAATTTCCAAAAAGATAGGTCTGTCCATATCCTAACATCTAGGACCTGTGAATATGACTTTACCGGGGAAAAGTGTCTTTGCAGATGATTTTGTGAAAGATCTTGATAAGTGACAGAAGAGAGACAAGCACAGAGGGACGGTCATGTGAAGACAGAAGCAGAGATCAAAGTGCTGTGGCTGAAAGCCAAGGAATGCCTGGCATTCTCTCCAGGGACTCTGAGAGTAAGGCCCTGCGAGCTTTGACCTCAGACTTCTAGCCTTCCAGACTATATGAAATAAGTATCTGTTTTAAGCTACTTCTTTTGTAATCAGAGGACAGGGCCAGCGAGATAGCTCAGTAGAATCTCCGATTCCGCAAAAAAAAAAAGTAAATCAGAGGACATTCATATGCTGTACCTGCCCTTCCCTGGTCTGAGAGATCAGTTTGGCTGACCTGTCCCTTCCTCCAGCTCTGCCTCTCTCCTCCACCATCCACCTGGCTCTGGGTTCCCTGCCTAGGGATGAGTGATGGAGGACTGTGTGTGTGTAGGTAGAGGGGCTGGGTGGGGTAGCTCTACCCTATAGTGTTTGCAGGTGCACACCACATCTATGTCTCTCTGTACCTGCTCAAGGCAGGAGCACAGAAAGGTCATGCCAGCACAGACCAGAGACCCAGCAGGGCCTCCAAGTACAGTACAAGGCTGTGTGAGTGGGCGTGTGTGTGAGCGTGCCCACACGTGCACGCACGCAGCGCGCGTGCACACACACACACACACACACACACACACACTGACAGTGGGCATGGGTGGTGACAGCACAGATGGGGTTATATGTGGGACATATGAGAGCCTGATGGTGTGTGAGCCCATGTGGGCTGCACATGGGTGAGTAAGCAAGGGCAGGAGGTATAAATGTGTGTAAATTCCCAAGAAGCTGTGCTACCTGTGCTAGTTTGGGCTCAGTCTGACTCCAGGCAGGTCTCTGGAGTCACTCTGCACACGTAAGTGTGGGTAAACTGTAAATTGTCTAAGGATTTCTCAAGGAAGTGTCTTTTGTATCCTATCCTGCATTTATTTATTCTGACACCTCCTGGGGGTGGGTGGGAGAACCTCCTCACATTGGCCACAGGCTGTTGGATCTCCTCCAGCTCAGGACCCCCCAGATGTGCCTGCACAAGCCCCCATGTTTAACAGTCAGCAGCAAGCTCCAATCAGAGAAGAGGAACAGGTACCTGGGCAAGTTAGGGGAAGTACCCCAGCCCTTCTTTACCAACATGCTGAACCCCACCAGATGCTCTCCCTGTGCTATGACTCCAGAAGCAGGTTAACATTTGCACTTTGCAGCCAAATATACTGATGCCCAGCAAAGGCAAGGAACTCATTCAGGCCATACAGTTGCCCCTCAAGGTATCTAGGTGGTGCTGGAGCCACTTGCCTTCCAGATCCTGTTGTCTGGCTCATGGAGAGGAAGGGACATATTCCAGAGTCCCCTTGTGGGACTATCCTTTCTGATGCTTCTCCCATCACAAGCAGAAGAAACAGCACTCTGGGCTATGTTCTGTGATTCCTCCACTTTCCCATCTCTTTCCAGGAAGATGGTATGGCTGTCTCTGCACCTACTCAGGCTTCCCACTCTCTCTACATTCCCCCAGGGCCAATGGTGCTGTCTGAGGCCCCAGAAGACCCCACCTTATTCTCCTGGTGGATGCACCTGCCTCCTTAGGTTTCCAATGGCAACTCTCCTGTTCTCTTGTTCTGATTCTTTTCTAGCCCCTCTTTGTGCCACTTGACAGTTCCTTTTGATATCCTTTGAAGATTCTAAGGGCTGGGGAGATGGCTCAGAATAAGCGCTTGCCTGGCAAGCACAAGGACCTAAGTTTAATCCCTGGTTCCACCAAAAAAAGAAGAAGAAAGAAGAAAGAAGGAAGAAGAAGAAGAAGCAGAAGAAGAAGCAGAAGAAGAAGAAGAAGAAGAATTCCAAACCTCTTCACAGTTGAGGTCTGGGATTCAGGAGCTGGTCCTACCTCTATGCACTCTGCCCTTGAAAACCTCCTTTAGCCTGTCCAGTCCCTAAGGCCCTACAACATACAGCCATTCTCCTCCTTTTCCCATTCTCAGTCATTGTTGTCCTTTATTTTCCATGACATCCACAACCAACCACTCATCATGTCCTGCCAGCTGCCTTCCATGTCTACCATGCTCTCCTGGCCTGACTGCTACACATGTGAGAGGTATATTGCAGCTGTGCTGACCCCACCCTTGGGGAATGCTGAGATGGCAATTGAGACTGGGCATTCCAGCTCTTGGGAGGCTGTAAACAGGTGGATCACTACTAGTCTGATCTAGTAGTGAGACCCTGAACACCCTGTAGACCCTGCCCTAAAATACAAAAAAGAAAACAAAGGGGGGTGGCGGGGAGATGGCTCGGTGATTAAGGGCTTCCCTGGCTAGCGCAAGGGCCTGAATTCAATCCCCAGTTCCTAAAAAAAAAAAAGGTCTGTTGAGCCAGCACCAGCCCTTCAGGATCCCTGCCTTCACTTTTTTTTGAGGTATGGAGGATTGAACTCAGGACCTTGCTGGCCCTTACTTCCTCCTCAGCACTTCATCAACACTGCCCAGTACTCAGCTTCCACTTTTTTTTTCCCCCCACTGATGGCAATTTATTATGTTTGCAGCATACAGACCAAATAGTAATTAGACCAGGATTATGTCTACATAGAAATGGGTAATGATAGATGACATTCAGTGGGGAACATGTATATTTAATCATGTTTTAGTTGTTGGATCTTCTCTTATGCCATTCAATTTCTTTCTCCATACGCTTAATTTCCTTTGTATGGTCATAGATCTCATCTTCATGATGTTTCTTCAAGGCTTCAAGTTGTTCCTTAGTCTTCTGTCGGGAGTATCGCTCCTCTTTAGCCCGCTCTCTTCAAGAAGGCCCCACCAGCATCTTGGATTGAGCCAGAAGAACTCTCATGATCCTTGTCCAAGCCAAGCCTCAGGTTTGCATGGCCCTCATTCCCCAAATGCCGAGCCATGCCCGAGACGCCAACGCTGTACCTGCCATTGCTCCTAACACAGTAGTCCTTCATCACTTCTGTTTTTTGTCTTTGGTGCTGGAGTGGAATCCAAAGCCTTGTCCATGCCAGCAAGTGGAAGTCTGCTGCACTGTAGCACCTGCCCAGCCTGTCTTTTTGTTGAAGCAAGGATTGCCTTCTCTCATGCCACATTTTTCCCCTACAATGATTTTTTTGTTTTTGTTTTTTATAGGGTCTACAGGGTCTCACTACACGGCTCAGACCTGTAGTAATCCTCCTGTTTTCAGCCTCCCAAGCACTGGGATTATAGGTGCACGCTGCCATGCCCAGTCTTAATCACTGGGCCAGACCAGAACAGCACACTGGGTATCAAATCTCAGTCCCTGACACTTTAATCCGCTAAGTTGACTGGCCTGCCCATGTTTTTGTTTTTTGAGACGGTCTAGTTATGCAGTTTAAGGCTGGCCTTGAATTTAGGATAATCCACCTGCCTCAGACTCACAAAGGCAGGGATAACAGGTATGCACCACCATGCTGGGCCCACATTGATTTGATTTTTTTTTTTTTTTCTTTTTGAGACAGGGTCTCATTGTGCAGTATAGGCTGGCTTGAATTCACTTTGTAGCCCAGGCTGGCCTGGAATTTACAGCAACCTTGGCCTCCACAGTGTTGGGATTACAGGTGTTTGCTACCACACCTAGCTATATTGTTTATTTAAAAAAATATGTTTTCCTGGACAAGACCTCACTATTTTTTTTTTTTTTTTTTTTGAGACAGGGTCTCATTATGTAGTTCAGGCTGGCCTTAAGCTCACTTTGTAGCTGAGGTTGGTCTTGAACTCACAACAATCCTCCTGCCTCAGCCTCCCAAGTGCTGGGATTACAGGCCTGTGCCACCATGCCCGGCTCAAGACCTCACTATTGTAGCTTTGGGTGGCCTTAAACTTAACATACAACTCTGGTTGGCCTGAAACTCGTGTTGATCTTCCTGCTTCAGCCTCCTAAGGGTTAGGATTACAGCCAACTGAGATCTCTACAGTGTTCATGGTTTATTGCTTCCCCCCCCCCCCCACTGGGCTGAGAGGTCTAGGACTAAGGCTCGTTTTCTGTCCTGCCCACACAAGGTCCATCATGATCTATGGAGGCTTCTTTCAGAAAATTCTGAAACAAAGCTGCCACCAGCAGAGCTTAACACTCGCTCTGTATGACTTGGCCCCTGAACGCTCAACTGGAAGGCCTGGAGCAGGCCCAGTAATAAGGTAAAGCCATGGGAGGGGTAGGAAGTCTGTAGTGGCGGTCGATCTGGAGCCGAGCTTTATCTGCTTCGGGCCTCTTCTATTCGCTCTAGTCGGTGGGCGGGTTTGCAGCTGCACCACCTGCTCGGGCGAGGGTGTATGTTGGACTAGCACAGTAGCGAGAACTTAGCAGAAATTATTCCAAACCACTGGTCTTCTTTGGGGGAAGTTCTGCATCGGTCCGTATTTTTGAGGTGAATGGCTCGTTTCCTAGCGATTGGTAAGTGCTCTTCCCCACCGTGATCACAGTGGTTTGTGCCAACGGGCGCCCCGCCCCTGCAGGGCCCCCGGAAACAGGTCTGAATGCTTCCGGGTCGGGAAGCGCGAGGCGACGGCGGCTTTGGTGGAGGTGGCGGCAAGGCCTAGTCGTGGTGTCGCTCGGGCGGTGGCAGAGGCACCGGAAGCTTTCGGGCAGCGAGTTCTCCGGTACGTAGGGGCCCCGGGTCTCGAACGCTCGGGCTTTCGGGCTGCCTGAGGGTACCTTGCGCTTTGTCTGAAACTACGGCGGGTACGGCTTGCGTCTCTCAGGACAGTGGCGGACAGCAGGCCACGGGCCTTGTCCCATCTCTTAGATCCTCTTCTGGCTGCTACGTGTGCAGCCACAGGGCCTGAGGGAACGGCGTGGCTTTCCTGTTTCAAGCTTGGCATCTACATGGATCGGGAGCAGGGGGTGCGTCTGTGTCCGCTGCGACATCGGCGCCAGAGAGGTCGAGAAGCTGTCCTGGGGCGGCGGGGTGGCGAGTCCTCCTCCCCAAGGAGGTAGTGCTACAGCGTCACCATGAACTCTTCTTGTTACTGCAGCACGGAACGCTCATCTGTCCGGGGAGCCACGATTTGGTCACTGGCCAGGTTGTGTGCCGAGGTGGACCCTGCCTTGTGACAGTTAAGTATCTACACCTTTTAGTGCTCGGCTTTTCCCAGTGGAGAAACCATGGCCCTCGCAGCAGCACTGTGGCTTGGTGTCAAGGCCTCAGCAGTGCGGACCTTGTTGGACCTTGGTGTTGACTTCTGTGTTCATTTACAGGTGGGAGGTTTCCCTGTGTCTCCTAGAGCAGGTGAAGAATCGACAAAGCTGGACTTGCTGCAGGCTTGCTCAGCGTTCTAAGGGCCACCCAGGCTCTGCTTACACACATTCAGCTCTTACACCGCCAGAGGCCCTTGAGTTTCCTTGCAAGTGCATTGCTTCCCCTGAATTTGTTGTTTTGTTTTTGCTTTTTGAGACAGGGTCTCACTATACTGTTGCTGGTCTTGAATTCACTATGTAGCCTATGCTGGCCTCAAACTCAACAGTCCTAGCTCAACCACCCAAGTGCAGGAATTGAAGGCCTGTGCCCCAACGCTCAGCTTCCTCTGAATTTGAAGAGTCGAATAGCCTTTCTGGTTTTCTTTCTTTTCTTCCATAACTTCTGAAAGTTTGTGAGAGGTTGCCATGACATCCCACCCACCTGGAGTTTGCACTGCCTAGCAGCAGTCAGCAGAAGGAAGGGCTCCCTAGTTGGGATATGTGATAGAAAGGGAGCCCAAGCTGTGACTGCTGGTGGGACCTGGAAGTTCTAGGCTGGGTGTCCTGGTGGGGAGGAGGCTGGGACGCCAATTTGTGGTATTGTTCCTTCTGCTGCCCTGTAAGTACCTCTGGTGGTTAGCGCATTTCTTCTACTTCTCTGGCCAGTTGGATGCATTGACAGTTTCCTCAAGTGAACATACCCTCAGTATTCAGAAAACAACCAGAATCTTAGAGGTCTGAGGTGCCTTGTCCCCTCAGGATGGGGCCATCCTGTCTTCAAGTTGGCTTTGGCCTTATCAGAGAAGAAAGTTTGCGAGAGGTTGCCTTAACAAATTCCTCATGAAAGGTGCTTCCTCCATGAGCTACCTGGAAAGGAGGTAGCAACACTGAGTCTGTATAGCCCCCGTGTAGACGAAAGAGGGTCAATGGGACAGCATTCTGAGGCTGTTTGTACAGTTGGTCCATGTTATCCTTACAGTGCCCCATGGCAAGTCCCACCTTCAAGTCAAGAAGTATAGCCCAAAGTCTTCCTGTTCTGCCCCCAGCCGAGGCATCATGGGGCTCCACAGGCACATGATGGACAGCACCCCAGGAACCTGACTGAGCCTCACGGGCTCCTGAGAGTAGTCAGCTTAGGCGGACCCTTCTGGTGGCCAGTCTTCAGTTGAGAAACATTTCTCTTATCAGCTTAGGATAATTTAAAAAAACTTTTTTTTTTTTTTTTTGAAACAGGATCTTGCTATATAGTTCAAACTCATCAAAGCAGTCCTGCCTCAGCTTCTCAAGTGCTAGAGTTACAGGCATGCCATCACCATACCTGTCAGAATAAGTTATTTTTGTTCCTCAGATGACTTGTACAGAAGCATCACTAGTTGTCAGGAGCTGGGGTCTAGCTTTGCATGTGTCTCTATGCATGTTTTCCTCTGTATGGTTGGCACTGCACTGCGTGTATTGTCTAGCAGCTTGATCTCTCCTTGTGCAAAAATATTCCTGCCACCGATGTGATGTGGGAGTAACTCTCATTCTTTCAGGATTTCTGCAGTTTGGTGCAGTTGGGAATTACCTGGTCCTGTTCTCTTTCAGGGCTGAACTCCAATGTGCAGCAATGGATGATGACAACCTGAATGAGCTTGTGGCCCAAAGTCCAGGGACTGATGGATGCCCCCAAGTTGGGGCTGCAGACCTGGCCAGCAGTTCTGGTGAGCTGCCTGGTGCTGGGAGGGGCCCCTGGAAGAGCAAGAGCACCTCATCTCTGCCACCTTTGAGAGATGTCAGTTTTCAGGGTTTTTTTGTCAGAACCTGGGATTGAACTCAGACCCTTGCACTTGCCAGGGGAGCATTTATTCTACTGAGCCATCTGCCTGCCCCCAGTTTTCAGCTTTGAACCTTTTAAAGAAATTTGTGTGTGTGTGTGTGTGTGTGTGTGTGTGGCCAGCTCAGCCCAACGTGGGGTGGGACTGGCATGGCATGTGATGCCAAGGATCAAACCACAGTCCCTGTGTTTATCTAAGCTTGCCTAAGCAAGCTCTATAGACCACTGAGCTATCTTGCCAACCCTTGTTTTTTAATTTTAAAGAGAAAAAAAAAAAACCACATCGGTGAGATAGCTTAGGGGACTAAGTTTCTTTCTAAGTAAGCACAGGGACCACCATTCAGTTCCTAGCACCACAGGCTGCCACAGCCCCACCCCTGGGCACCCTGAGCCAGCCACGCAGGTAATCCCAGGGTTGGGGAGGCTGAAAACAGAGAATCCAAGCTGCATGGTACCCTGTATCAAGTACATTTTAAAAAAAAAAAGTAAAAATTTCAAAAGATAGTACAGTAGGCTGGGGAGATAACTCAGTGGCATAAGCGCCAGCCTGGCCCGGGAAGCTCAATGTCCTGAGTTTGACCACCAGTACAAGAAAAAAGATAATAGAATAACAATGGTTAATATACTACATGCTGTTATCTTTAGTTACTTAGAGTACCAAAATATCAGCATTTAATTGTCCAATATTATTACAAACCAGCCAGCCAGATAGCTCAGCAGACTAACATGCCTGCTTAGGCAGGCACAGGGACTGGGCTTTGATCCCCAGCATGCCATGCCCCTCTGCCTTGTGCCCTGAGATGGTGGCTGACACTGGGCATGGTGGCATGCACCTGTAATCCCAGCACTTGGGAGGCTGAAAACAGGAGGATCACTACGGGTCCAATATGTGTAGTGAGACCCTGTAGATTCTGTACTAAATACAGAATGAATGAATGAATGAATGAACCTTTCTTTTCAGTGAACTAAGAGAAATGTACTGTATATACACACACACATTTTTTGCTTTTCCCTTTTTTGTTTTCCCAGTCCCAGTTCCTCTTTCCTTTTGAACAGTTTCTTCCCATTTTATAATATGTATTGTAGAATTTGGATTTTTTTTTTTTTTTATTTTTATGGCTGAGTAATACTGTCATTTTTTTTGCTGGCGGGGAGGTACTGGGGATCAAATTCAGGATTTGCACTTGCCAGGTAGGCACTTAGACTGGTGGGCTATCTTTGCAGCCCAAGCCAATCCTACTTTTTTGAGGAGTCTTTATACCGGTTTACAGGTGCACGCCACCATGCCCAGTCTCAGTTGCTCTCTCAGTGCACCTGGAGGGCAGGGCCAGTGTGGTGTGCCAGGGATTGAATCTCGGGCACTGCACTCTGCCTAAGCAGCTCTTTCAGCTTCTTTATGCTGTCCATCCTGGGCTCATAAGCCTGAATTCAAGTGGTCTTTTCCCCTGGGTCTCCCCAAGGAGCTAAGACCATAGGCATCTACTACTCTTAGTTACTAAGCCTTGTCTTGGTTGTAGTGCAAGTAAAACAAATGAAGATTTAAAGCTCTCTTTTCCCTGGAGCTCTACCTCACCAGCCCTGGGCATTGTGGTAGCCTTTTGGCAGGGATCTGAGTTGTCATACTGTGCCTGAGACCTGTGCTTTTATCCCATGGTGTTTTAGAAGAGAGCAGTAATGATCAGAGCAGGGATTCTGAGGAAGACACAGGCAGTGAACACGAAGAGGAAACAGATGAAGAAGATGAGGAGGGGCCATTTGAGGAGGAGGAAGACCTGGAGGATGGATCTGGTAAGGTTTCCTGACCAGTTTGGCTGGGTTGGACCTTTACTTCCAGAGAAGGGGTGAGGGGCCAGAGATTCAGCTCAGCAGCACAGTGCAGTGCAGCATCTGCCCAGGAAGTGCAAGGTCCTGAGTCTGATTCTCAGTACCAAAGATGCCCCCCCTAGCCGGGCATGGTGGCGCATGCCTGTAATCCCAGCACTTGGGAGGCTGAGGCAGGAGGATTGTTGTGAGTTCAAGACCAGCCTGAACTGCATAGTGAGACCCTGTCTCAAACAAACAAAGAAAAAAAAAACAGTTATTTGGGCCACCACCTAAAGAACAGGTATAAGCCAGGTGATAAACATGTCAGGGTGGTGTGTTCCTGAGGGACAGGTGGCACAGAGACCCAGGGTCTGCCAGGTATGGGAAGAAGGAGGTCTGAAGGCAGTGGGAGTTCTGCACTTGTTTCCTCCAGTCCCAATGCCTGCCTCAGCAGCTGGTTGAGGCTGGTCAAGAGTTGGGAGAAGAGTTTCTCAAAGGGCCTCTCTGCTAATTTTCCTGCCCTGATGTGTCTTCCCAGAGGCCCTATGCTGTACTTTGTCTGCTGCTATGTTCCCAACTTGAGTAGGTTTCTCAGCTCTCTCCCTGAGCATGCTCTTGTCTCCCACCACATCTGCATCCCAGGGCAGTAGGAGGTACTGCTCTGTATGCTTGTGTCCAGTGCTCTGCTCTGCCTCTTTTCAGAGTAGTCACTTGGCTGCCACAGGCTGCCCTGGTGGGGCCAGCCCAAGTTATATCTTTTTAGGTGTAGACTTCTCTTGTCCAAGGTAGAACAGGGGCCTGCTTTGACCTTGTTCACTTATCTTCATCGCCACCTTAACTTTGCTCAGGGTCTTTATCTTTCTCTGCCCACAGCACTACATGGAATGCCAGTGACCTGGGACTCTGGTCTGCCTTTTACTTGCCATAGGAAGAATCGGGTCACCTGGTGTCTCCCATAGACCACAGATTCTTTCTTAGACAGGAAAGTGCAATGAGTTGCCATTTGGCTATCTTCTTGGCATTTTCAGGGCTCTGTGGATTTATCTTGCAAATTTTTTCACACTGTGTGACAAGTCATCCCAAACTCTACAGCATTACCACATGTATGATCCTGCAGTTTCAGTTGCTGGAGCCAGAGGACAGATCATCTGGGTCCCGCTTAGGTCTTGCCAAGTAGCTTCAGGGTGCCAGGGAAGCTGTACTTTGAGCCAAGACGTTGTCTAAGTTCTACCTATTCAGTCCTTGGCTGAGGGACTAAAGCACCTGTTTTCCAGTCAGCATCAGCAAGGCCACCCTCAGCTCTAGTTGGCTGGCTGTCCTAGCAGAACATGTCTCTCTTACTTCTCTCTGCATGCCACTGGAGAACTGGAGAAGCTCTTTTTTTTTTTTTTTTTTTTTTTGTAGAACTGGGGATTGAACTCAGGCCCTTGTGTTGCCAGGGAAGTGCTTATTCCACTGAGCCATCTCCCCTGCCTCAGAAGCTCTGTTTTGAAAGAATCACCTGGGGGATTAGGTGGATGGCAGGGACAACTCTGGCCTTTTGCAGGTAGCAGCAGGACTTGAAGAAGGTCATCTGCCACTGACACTGTGCCTCCCATAGGGTAGAGTCCAGGAAAATGTTTCCCTGGTCCACAAGACTTTGGTCCTTTGTATCTGTGTTGTTTGGTGAAGCTCTAAGGAAAGGATGATGAATGCATGCCTCATTCCCACTGGCCAGGCCCCAGCTAGAATGCTCAGAAATTGCTTGTATCTCCATATGTTGAACTTGATTTTTTTTTAAGAGGACCTGAAAATAGTAGGGAAACTATTATTAGACAAAAAGAAAAGGAATGCACATAGGAGAAGAGTGGAGGAGGTGGATAGGAGAAGAGTGGAGGAGGTGGAGGGATGGATAGGGTCAAAACATGCCATTAGGCATGTTTGAAAATACCACATGGAAACCCAATATTTTATTTTATTTTTATTTTTCCAAAATTTATAAAATTAGTACTAATAATGATGTATTTTTAAAAAATTACTCGTATCTGTTGTAGCCAGTGGCCCACTTAAGAATCTGAATCCCATAGAGAAAAGGAAGCTCAGGAAGGAGGTGTCATGTGAAGCACATGATTGGTGGTCACAAAGAAGTATTAAGAGACCCCTTTGGCTGTGCAGGCTGTCCTGAGAGGCACACTCCATACATGACAGTGCTGGGCCATGGGATTTCCTTAGCCCAGAGACTGCTATTGAGGCTTTGGGTAAGGGGAGAGCTCTCAGGATCAAGCCTTTTTGGTGGCCTGGGGGGTTGGTCCCACCAGGAACTGTGGCTGAATAGAGGCCTGTTCGTGGCCAGTGCTTCCTTTAACACTGCAGTGCTGTGTTGCATGAAAACTATAGCACTTTTTCCAGGTTATGAAGATTCTGAAGATGAAGTAGAAACTGCAGAGGCAGCTGAAGACTCTCAAGGGAGGCTGGAAGCCAGTGGTGCACTCGCTTCTGATGAAGATGCAGAAAGCTGCCCAATTTGTCTCAACGTGTTCCGAGACCAGGTTGTTGGCACACCCGAGACCTGTGCCCACTACTTCTGCCTGGACTGTATCGTTGAGTGGTCTAGGGTAAGTTGGCATGTCCCCAGTCACTAGGATTTGGCTGTCTGCCCCCCCAAAACCGAGACATAGGGTTGAACCCTGACACAGCTTGTACCCTGGGCTGGTGCTATTGGTGAGGTTTCCTATGGGTGAGGAGTGTGAAAAGGGGCATGGAAAGAGATGACGAGGTACGTTTGAACAACAGACAAATATCACAAGATTATGTGTGTGTGCAGTCAGATTTGTGTGTGCTTCAGCACAGGGGCAGGTCACAACAACATGACCTCATAGATACAGTGGGCTATGGATGCAGCTTAGTAGCTAGCAACTGAAGAGACAAGTGTGCAGGCATTACAGACCCACAGCAAACCTTTAGAAGACTGGCTTTTCCCCCACTCACATAAAACTGTTGTGAAAGATTTTAAAGAAGTAGACTATGCACAGGTGGCAGTGAGGACTGCCTTTCTGCTCACCTCATCCCACCCTTGACAGCAGTGCAGTCTGGGACAAGATCTCCCCCAGCAAGGTCACCAGCCATGCCATCTAGCACATTCCACTGACCCATGTCCCAGGTAGCCCAGGAATGTCTGTTTAGTTAGTTTTTTCGAAGCAGAATGTAGATCTTATTCATGCCTCCATGAAGCCATATATGTGACAAAGCTGGCTCACTAGCTATCATTTGAGCATCTCTTACTGTGGACTGTCTCTGTTTATGGTGGGTCAGTCCTGATTAGATCCAGGGTTAGACTTTGTCAAAGCGTTCATTTAAATTGAAGAATAAGAAATTATGTATGATGCCAAATACCTGTAATCCTAGTGCCAGGGAGGCTGAGGCAGGAGGATTGCTGCAAGTTTGAAGCCAGCCTAGACTACATAGTGAGTTCAAGGCTAGCCTGAACTGCATGATAAAGCCCTGTTACCACCACTTCCCCACACCAAAGAAGTATCTCCTTATAGCAATCTAAACTGGCTAGCCTATGCCACAGGTCCCAAGTTCCTTTTTGGTCTAAACTTTCTCTGGTCTGGGGGTGGCCCTGTTTGAGCAGTCTGTAACAGCCAGCCTCAGAGCTTGTGTTTGAAGGACAAAGATACAAAAGAGCAGACTTAGGCTAAAGTGTCCCCCTTTGACAGAGCCCTGGGTGACAAACACACTACCTTTATCTGCTCAGACATGGGTACAAGCAGTTAGAGCACACGGGGTTCATCTGCCTCCCTCATATCCAGGTAAACAACAGGGTCTCAGCTGTGTTCACTCTTCCCTAGAGCCACAGGCTTGATGAGCTGCGTACTGCTTTTCTCCTTAGTGCTCACGGAGCAGGCCAATTAGGCTTTAATCTTATTATCTGATCTCCTACATCTCCTTTGGATAATTATTAGATAATAGAAAAAAGATACAAGGATTGGGCAGGAGAGGATATTTGTCTCTAAAGGGGAGTGTTGAACTGTTCTTAGCAAGATTGCAGAGCACAAGGTTAATGGAAGATAAAAATTGGACTCAAATAATAAAAAAGGTGTGTAAAACTTTTTAAAAAGTTTTTTGAACAGTTGCACACTGAAATGTAAAAAGACCCTTTGCTGGAAGAGAAGTGTGCAGTAGGATGGCTGGTGATGTAGACCAGACCCTGTGGGAGCTGCCTCACAGCACTTGGCAGACTCTGGAATTCATGTGATAAGACGTAACAAGGGCCATGAGCATTGCTTTTAAAGAAGGAGAGGGGCCAGGGATATAGCTCAGGGCGCAGTGCCTGTCTGGCAAGCTTAAGGTTGTGAGTTTGGTTTCTAGTGCCATAAAGAAGGGTGGAGGAGGTTACCTTTTGAATACTGAGATCTATAACACTATAGTAAAAACAAATAAACAAAAAACACTATAGTTACCAAACTGGGATTGGTTCAGCCCCAGGGATTGTATAGGGTTTCTGAAGGAGGCTGGAACAAGCTTTGGATATGCTGTGCTGGTCAGCTCTGCTGCTGGGAAGTGTAGGGCTCAGAGATAGGGCCATGGAGCTCCTGGAAGGTAGGAGTGCTCCTGAAGGGCCTGCAAAGGTCTGGGATAGAGATGTGTGCCAGGAATTTAGCAGCATGGTCATAAGGAAACGTCCCCCAGGAGGCACTGTGGCACCCCCACTCCAGTGGGTGAGTGGACTGTGCAGAGCACCAGACTCAGACTTTCAGGGAACACGTCTGCACCCCAGAAATGCACAGTGTATGGGACCCAGCCTGGCCACTTGCTCAGTGAGAAGGAGGGCAGAGCTCCATGATCAGTTCTTGCTGGGACTCTGTAAGAAATGCAAGACACAAAACGGTGACACGGGAGACCAGGGCACTAGCTGCATGGGATGAGCATGCATCAGAATCACCAAGATAACCAGCTAAGTATGAGTGTGATGTATTGGTTCTGTGTATATGACCTCTCTCAATAAAGGCCGCGAGGAAAGAAAAATACTTGCTCCAAGAGTCTGAT
This sequence comes from Ctenomys sociabilis, assembly GCA_004027165.1. Classification (NCBI taxonomy): domain Eukaryota; kingdom Metazoa; phylum Chordata; class Mammalia; order Rodentia; family Ctenomyidae; genus Ctenomys; species Ctenomys sociabilis. The sequence continues at coordinate 37,854 of PVKA01017599.1, forward strand.
CAGCATCCTTGCAATGAAAACAAATGCCAGGGCTGGCAAGATAGCTCAGCGGTCTAAAGCGCCTCTCAGGGACCGCGGTTTGATCCCCAGCACCACATGCCATGCCAACCCCTCCCCCCAGGGCGGGCTGAGCTGACACCCCCCCCCCCCAAAAAAAAGAATCCGTGATGTGTAGCGCGACACTGTAGTAAATAAATAAATAGAAAACAAATGCCAACTATCTTCCAGGTAGTACCTCATCTTGGGAAAGCTGAGGTGTTTTTTTGTTTTTGAGACAGGAACTTGCTGTGTAGTTCAGGCTGGCCTTGAGTTCATGTTGTAGCTCATGCTAGTCTCAAACTAGCAATGATTGTCCTGCCTCAGCCTCTCAAATGATGGACTTACAGGCATGCACCACCACGCCCAACATGTAGCCAACGATCTGAACAGGTTCTCAGGGATAGCATAAGCTGTCCCAGCTAAAGTGCCAATCCCATCCCATTTTGCTCCTTCCCTCTCTATTTTCCGTGTACAAAATCCTATGTGCGAATGGACTTGCCCACAACCTCCTTTATTCCCTTCCTCCCTTTATTGCCACAGCCCATGGGATAGGTGTTTGTGTTTCCGTCACAGCTTTGTCCCTAGCATGTAGCACTAAGCTAGGCCTAAAGATACTCAGTAATGTAAAAGGAACTTTTGATACTGAAGTGAATGTTTTATTTTGAAGACATTATTGGTAGTGAAAGTGATCTCAGTATAATTTTTTGACACACGATTCAATGTAATTTTCTTACAGAATGCTAATTCCTGTCCAGTTGATCGAACAATATTTAAATGTATTTGTATTCGAGCTCAGTTTGGTGGTAAAATCTTAAAGAAGGTAAGTGTAAATGCTGCTCCCTAGTATCCCTGCTTGTGGCAAGTGCATACCTTTTTGTTTTGGCTGGTACCAGGGATTAAACTGCACTTACCAGGCAGGCACTTACAGAGCATGCTTTTAGAAGGTGATTTCCTGTCCTGAAATGAGTGGGTGGAGGTTAAATGTTTTTGGAAATGGACTGATATGCCCTTTGTGGCAATGAGCATGGAGCTGGAGCTGGAGTTGCTTGTCTGAGGCTGTGGGTGGGGTAGTACCCAGGATGTTGGAGGTTCCTGAGCTTCCACTGCCACACCCTCCTCTGCCAGCTGCAAGGATCTAGAGGAGACCTTTCCCCCAGGGCCAGGTTTCTCAAAATGCTGGCTTGTATTCTGTTGGATAGGGAGTGTGGTGTTTTCCTCAGTTGACTTTCTCCTTTGCTTCTCCATTATATATGCTTTTTATTAGTATGGTACTTTAATCCATAGGCTGGGACAAATCCCAGGGATGTGGCTCTGCTGCTGAGCCACATTCCCAGAGCCCTATCAGTTTTCAGTTTTGAGGCAGCGTCTTTTTTTTTTTTTTTTTTTTTTTGTATTTTAGGGAAGGGTCTACAGGGTGTTCAGGGTCTCACTACTAGATTGGACTTACAGTGATCTGCCTATTTACAGCCTCCCAAGAGCTGGGATTACAGGTGTGCACCACCTCACCCAGTCTCAATTGCCATCTCATCACACCCCAGGGCTGGGGCTGGAACAGGCCTGGGGATCGAATCCTCACCCCTATGCCTGCTTGCAAGCACTTTAATAGGCTGAGCTGCTTGGCCAGCCCAAGACAGGGTCTTGTTAAATTGCTGGTGCTGTACTTGGATTTGTAATCCTCTACCTGAGCTTCCTGAGCAGTGAGGATTTCAGGTGTGTCCCACATCTTTTTTTTTTTTTTTTTTCCTCTATTTTAGGGAAAGGTATAGAGGGTATTCAGGGTCTCACTACTAGTTCGGACTTGTAGTGATCTGCCTACTTACAGCCTCCCAGGAACTGGGATTATAGGCTCATGCCACCATGTCCAGTCTCAATTGCCATCTCAGTGCATCCCAGGAGCAGGGCTGGCATGGCAGGCCTGGGAATCAAATCCAGGACCTTGCGCTTACCAGGCAGGGGCTTGCTGCATCTTAAATTTTTATCCCGGTACCAAGAAAAGGGTAGGGAGGATCACATCTACTTTTATTTATTTTTTTTTTTTTTTGTCTTTTTGAGACAGGGTCTCACTATGCAGTTCAGGCTGGCCTTAAGCTCACTTTGTAGCTCAGGCTGGTCTCGAACTCACAACAATCCTCCTGCCTCAGCCTCCCGAGTGCTGGGATTACAGGCATGCGCCACCACGCCCGGCTCTACATCTACTTTTAATTTGCAAAGTGCAGGGGTTCTTCAGGGGGAATGGCTCCTTTGTGTGCAAATTTCTCTGGGGCATGAGCATCTGCCTGCACTGGCCTTTTAGAGGCCACTTCTTGCTGGCTTAGGCATGCCTGCCCAATCTCTGCACTTGGTCCCCTGCCTGGGCAGTTTAGGCTCAGGGACATTTTTTTTGGACAGAACTGGGGATTGAACTCAGGCCCTTATGCTTGCCAGGGAAGTGCTTATGCCACTGAGCCATCTCCTTGGCCCCTCAGGGACATGTTGACAGTGTCAACATGCTAGTGTTAGCTAGCACTTCTGGTACCAGGGCTATCTGCAGTTAGACCTGCCCATCTAGTGCTGTTAGAGCTGGTATCATATTCAGTGAGCACAAGTACAGGGCTGTTTGTGAGCTGCCCTGTGGGCTGATGAGCCTGTGAGAACATGGTTTTGAGCATTTGCTTAGCTGTTACTGGTTTCTGAGCAGTGTCTGTAGTGCTGGGTATGGAGCCCAGGGCCTTTTGCAGGGTGGGTCTATAGCTGCACTGTGCTCCTGCCCAATCTCTGAGCTCTGATGCCTGCTGCTTAACTTTATCCTTATTCTGTACTCTGCCTGTCTCCCTCCACCTCTCTTCATCTCTGTATGTTCAGTCCACTCTCTGCTTACCTGTCCTGAGGTTGAGAGAATGTGAAGGGTTGTGTTATGTGTCCTGTGAGGACTCCAAGCCTATGCTACCTGGTAGCCAATAAGACTCTTGGATAGCTGCACACTAACAGGGCTACCGGCTAACGCCTTGGGTTTGAGAGTCTTTGGAGTGTGACCAGCAGTTCTGCCCTCAGATGTCAGTGGAAAACACCAAAGCCTGTGAGGAGGAAGAGGAGGAGGACCCAACCTTTTGTGAGGTGTGTGGCAGGAGTGACCGTGAGGACCGGCTCCTGCTCTGTGATGGCTGTGACGCAGGGTAAGAGTGGGGAGACCTGTCTGAGAGGCACAGGATAGGAATGCCAGAGTTCCCCAAGTCTAGCTTAGTTTCTCGTATTGGACCCTGAGCCTGCCTGTCTACAGCTATGCTGAGTTCTGTAGACAGTGGCTACCACAGGCTGTCCATGCTCCTTCTGTCTTTACCTTTACCTTTTCCCAAAATTGCTCTGAGGCTGCTCACATAGATGGCTAATTTTTTTTTTTTTTCTTTGTGCCGGGGGTCTAACTCAGGACCTTATACTTGCCAGGGAGACGCTTATGCCACAGAGTTGTCTCCCAAGCCCTGGAAGACTAATGTAACCCAACAGTAAAGACAGTCTGTGAGCCTCCTGCAAGAGGGTGGATGTAGGTTGGTGCCCTGTGGGAGGGGCTCCATGGCCATGCTGTCCTGGATACCTTAGGTTTCTGACCCCAGGTTGCTTCCAGATGCCCTGCATGGGCTGATACTCAAGAGGATTAGGGCAGACTCTGGCTGGAAACCCCACTGGTCTTTTGGGTTTCAGTAGATTCTCTGCCTTGTGCTGGGGTTTTGGCCATTGATTTGAAGAGTTTTTCTATGTGACAGGGTGGTGAGAGGGTAATGGAGACCTTCTCCTTGGGAAGGGAGTATTGGAAGGGATATGGAGACCATGGGCTTGTGGTGCTCTTGGGTGGAGCTGAGAGTCTCGGTTTGGTCAGGAGCCTGGAGCTCCCCAAAATTGCACAAGCACAGACATACCTACCCACTTTTCATACTCCTCTACACTTGCCCATCCTTGTTCTGCTTATACGCCCAGCCATTTGTTCAGGGGCCCCTGGCCACCCATTGGTTCATCCCTGAGCCTGTTCATCCCTGTGAGCCTCTGGGGGCTATAGGCATGTAGCCTCTACAGTATCCTCTTCCCTATACTGGTCTCTCCCCACTTAGCAGGCTCTGCTGGAACCCACATGTTACAGTTGGTAGATGCCTTAGCCCTGTAGATGCTCACCTGCTTGGGACCTTTGCGTGTGTTCACTGTAGGTTGCCCTGAGAATATGCTTTTGGTTATGTAAGGTTTTTGGGTCTGTTTGTTTGTTTGGGGAGTTTTTTTGGTCTGTGATAGTGGGTATTGAACTCCAGAAGTACTGAGCTATATACCTATACATTTTTATTTTATTTGCGATAGGATCTCAGAATTTCCCAGGCTGCTGGCCTTGCATTTGATCCTCCTGCCCAAGTCTCCTGAGCAGCTAGGATCACAGGCACGTGCCACATACCTGGCTCGAGTAAGCTTCTAGTAGTGTCCCTGGAAAGTTGTTAATACAGTTGTATTAAAATTTTGTATTGTAAGGTTCATTTATAAATTGAGTTGATTTTATGTGCTTGAATTATTCAATAGATAGAAGAACTCAAGTATCTAAAACTCCTGACGAATCTAAAACATTAAAACTTATTGCCAGGCATGGTGGCACATGCCTGTAATCCCAGCATTCAGAAGGCTGAGGCAGGAGGATAACTGTGAGTTCAAAGCCAGCCTGGGCTACAAAGGTGAGTTAGTTCTAGGCCAGTCTGGAATTCAGCAAGACCTTGTCTCAAAAAGACCCAAAACAAAGCAAAACAAAAAAATAGTAAACATGGTATTCTTATATTTGTATTTATTGACACACCTGGAACATTTACAGTTAGCTAAAGTTTCTTGCAATTAAGACTTTAAATTCAAAAGGCTAAAATTGCTCAGCTATTCCTGTGGAATCAAGACCCTGATGTTACATGAAGTAAGGTTCAGATGGTTTCTGGTTTTCAAGATTGCAGACCAAGTTCAAAGTTCGTGTTCTGGCTAGGGCTGTATCAGTGGTACAAGTGCCTGCCTGGGAAAGCACAAAGTTCAACTGAGTTCCATTCCCTGGTTTATTTACTTATTTATTTTTGGCAGAACCAGGGCTGGAACTCAGGCCCTTGTGCTTGCCAGGAAGTTTATTCCACTGAACCATCTCCCCAGCCCCTCCATTCCTTGTACAAAAAAAAGTATGTTCTAGGCTGGCTGTGCTGCAGGACTTACCAGCCCTATGCCTGGTACCCTCACCCTGAGGAGAGGCTTCAACTTGGGAAATTTAGGGTGTTCTGACTCCAGATGTAGGGGTCTTGCTATCCATTCTGGTCCTGTAGTCCATCAAGTCAGCTGAGCCTGGCAAGGTGCTGTCAGACCCCAACTGGAGTTCAGTTTGTCACCCATGCTGAGTGAGTTGCTGGTTATTCATTGCCCCCACACACTCTTTAGGCATTTGGTTGTCTGCTGGAGCAGCAACCAGAATTGAGGGAAGCATTATGTTTGACACATGGAGAGGGTAGGTGCCTCCATGTCTTCTCTGAATACCGCCTCCAACCCCTGCACGTGCTGCTGTCCAGAAACCCTCCAAGTGCCTTGAATAGGCAGGATTGACTGAGTCATGGAAGCATGTGGAAATCAGGTGGGACAGAGGGTACATTCCAGTAACAGAAGAGTCTTCAGTGTTCCACAGGGCCAGCAGGAGAGGTCAGAGTCTTTGGGGAGGGAGTTCTGCACTAGCAGCTGTGAGTGGCAACCAAAATGTGTGTCCCATCATATGCCAAGTGGCACAGTTAGTCCCTCACAGGTATAGTTCATACCCAAGTGGACATAGTACCATTTTTAACTTACCTGCTGGCCAGGGCTGGGCTGGAACAGATGTTGTGCCCTCTTTTCCGCAGGTACCACATGGAGTGTCTGGACCCCCCTCTTCAGGAAGTGCCCGTGGATGAGTGGTTCTGTCCAGAATGTGCTGCACCAGGCACTGGCTCTGCTGCTGGTAATGCCTATCCTGTCTCATCCCACAGGTGGGGTCCTGGAGGAGGGCAGAGAGCAGGGCCAGTGGTAGAGGACTTCTGGGGCTCATTGGTCCCTTATTCAGAAGCTGGGGAGACTTGGCATTGCCAGGCTGTGGTTGTGGATCAGGGGACACCAATGCACAAGGCCTAGAGGCTAGTTCCAGGGAGAAGCCCCTGTCCCGTCACCTGGCCTCGTGTGCTTGGGCAGCCACAGGTAAACCATGATGTGGGTGTCTTTCCCAAGATGTGGCCCCTGTGAGTGAAGAAGAGGTCTCTCTGCTCCTGGCTGATGTGGTACCCACCACCAGCAGACTGCGGCCCCGCACAGGCCGGATCCGGGCCATTGCCAGGACACGGCAGAGTGAGAGAGTGAGGGCAACAGTGAATCGAAACCGGATCTCCACAGCCAGGACAGTCCAGGTTGGTGGCATTGCCAGATGTGTCCTGCCTGCCTTGTTTTCCAGTCCACATCTAGATAGGAGGGTGCAGTCAGCATGTCATGGTATGAGGCCTCTGTGTAGCCAGCCCTGGAGGGACTGGTACCTCACTGTAAGCCAGTGTAGCCTCAGAACAACTGGGGCTTTGGTCTCGGTATGGAAGACAGAGGGTGCCTTTGGGGTCCCACCCTGTATATACACCTTCCACAAACATGCACCCAGGTGCATGCTAGTTCTTCACCCCAGGTATGCTGAGTGTCCCTCTGCAGTTATATGTGCACACTCACAGGCCTCTGTGTTAGGTGCTCTCTGGACTCTGCTGGGTAAGGTGGCAGCACTTTGTGTACATCAGGTACACATCTGGATGGCATGGTGCCAGAGCAGCTGAGTTCCATATGGGTTGGGGAGAAAGGCCTTTCCACACATGCTCCTGCCTGATTGACTGCTCTCTGCTTCCCTGGTGTCCACTTCTTATCCCCTAAATCAGTTCTCCTGTGTCCTGTCCACCCTTTCCCTGGTCCCACCAGGCTCCCATCTGTTTGTGTCCTTTCTATCCCTCAGCTGAGATCTACGCTCCAGGACCTGCCTGCTGTCTCAGTTTTCTCTTTGAGTGTTAGAAACTTGGTTGGGAGCTACTGTCCTCGTAGCCCTGCTGGCCCTGGGCTCTGCAGAAGAGCCTGAGAGGCAGCTTCTGTTAATCTTGGTGGACCCTGTTCAGGGCTTTATGCAGGAGTCTGTTCAGGGTCTCAGCCATGGAGACCTGGTCACCTGTTTTGTTAACTGCTGACCTTTCTGCCCCTTCCTATATAGGATGTGCCAAGGTACCTGATGTCCTCCTTGTTGGATGAAACCATTGAGGCAGTGGCAACTGGTCTGAGTACAGCTGTGTACCAGCGTCCCGTGGCACCTCGGACCCCTGCCAGACGGAAAAGGAAGACAGGTAGGGGCAGGCACTGTGCTCCTGCTGGATTCATGGTCATCTCTGCTTCTTCTAGCACCCTAATTTTCTCAGCCCAAACTATAATTGGCTTCCATATTCATGGGTTTCCCATCTGTGGCTTCATCCAACCACAGATTGAAAATATTGGGGGAAAATTGGATCTCTGCTTAAAAGATAGACCTTTTTCTACTTTTTTTTTTTTT
>PVKA01017600.1:0-45344 GCA_004027165.1 Ctenomys sociabilis
CACTCTGTATATGTCCACCAGGTCCATTTGTTCCAAGCTCTTGTTCAGTTCTGCTACTTCTTTGCTAATTTTTTGTCTGGTTGACCTATCTTTTTGAGATAAGGGTGTGTTAAGATCTCCTGTTAAGATTGTGTTCTTAGATATGAAGTTTTTCATGTCCCTTAAGATTTGTCTTACATAGTTGGGTGCTCCTGTGTTTCGTGCATAGATATTTATGAGTGTTACTTCTTGCTCTTGAATTTTTCCCCTGACCAATATATAGTGGCCTTCTTTGTGTCGTTTGATCATTCTTTGTTTGAAGTTGAGACTGTCTGAGAACAGAATTGCTACTCCTGCTTTTTTTTGAGTTGCTGGGGCATGCAGTATTGTTTTCCATCCCTTGACTTTGAGCCTATGAATGTCTTTTTGCAGTTTGCATAATTGTATTGTCAATTTCTACTGGTCTTTTGAAAGGAGCAGTTAATACTTAGATTGTTTTAATTCTGAAATTTTTTTCCTGTTTTGACTTTCTTACAACTTCTTGGGTATTGTTTTGATTACTTTTTCTTTAAACGAATCTTAGATGTTTCTTTCTGGTACTCTGAACAACTAATCTGAAGATAGCCTCTTGTAATATGGCAACCATTGTTGCATTCCTATTACGTTGTTCAGTGAAATCTTGTATCATTTCTAATGCTGTTTTTTTTTTTTTTTTTTTTTTTTTTTATATCGCTGTTTTTTGTTCTTTAAAACAAAAAAATTTAGGGCTAGCCAAATAACTCAGAGGATTAAAGTGCTTGCAAGCAGGCACAGGACCAGGGTGTTTAATCCCCAGGTCTGCCGTGCTGGCCCTGCCCCTGGGGCACACTGAGATCGCAATTGAGAATGGGAGTGGGGGCACATGTCCGTGATCCCAGCTCTTGGGAAGCTATAAACAGGCAGACCACTACCAGTCCGATCTAGTAGTGAGACACCCTGTATCCCTTCCTTAAAATACAAAAATAAATAAAATCATAAATAATAAATAAAAGTAAAGCGCAAATTTAAGCATTGTCAAAACTGACAATCACCTGTGGATAGCAGGTGCAGGCTGTTAGTCCACTGTACTTAGTGATCTGGTCACGTACCTCACAGTGTGGCATTTCAGCACCTTGAACAATTCATGTGGAGTTGCTGTGGGCAAGAGAGCACAACTCAATATCTCCAAAATTCTAATATGTGCTTATTAATGTATATCTGGATATACAAATACAGTATCGATCATTTTAGAGACTGCACACATGTTAATCTCCTTGAATTTGGCAACATCATTTATAATGAGCTTGTCTTAATCACCTGGTTGGGTTTCTCAGATGTCTCATGAAGCAAAAGCTTTTACAAACCTGGTGTGCAGCCTCAGAGGTGATCTGTTAAATTTGTGGTCATGTTCACTCTACATAGGTATGAGTAACAACACATTACTTGTAATCACTCACAAGGTCAATAATAGTGTATTTTTGCAAAGTCATATTATAAACTGGACTGTTAAAATTTTAATAACATTGCTGACACCCATTTTAATGTTCAAGTAAAAGGTAATATATAAGTAAATATATAGGGCCTATTTTTCCTTCTGAAAGTGTAAGTTAAGTATATATATTAAATGTATTCAAAATTGAAGTTTTATTTCATTCTGAAAATGAAATTTTCAGTTATATCTCTGTTATATATATATTATTAAAATATTAGCAAATTATCACTTTCAAAGAGTACTTACTATACATTATTTCCTAGAGGTGGGTATTTGTTCATAGATGATTCTTTCTGAGCTGCTTAAATTTTATAGTGAATCGATTACATTCTATAAAAATATATTTGTTAACAAAACAACTTTTAATACACTCATAGTAAACAACTTACACTATATACTAAATTTTTAAAAAGTGACCTGGCTATCATCATAAAGATTTTGGACTGTAATTTTGAAATATAGAAATTTAAATGTATATATATATATATATATATATATATATACACACATATATACATTTAACGCCTAGAATTTGAAATTTTTTAATATATTTACAATTCTGTTTAATTTAAATATATAACTGGATTCTTGATAATAATTACAAACAGAAGGATGTTTTGGTGAACTGGTAAAGCTAATTGAACTGGAAAAAATAAATTAAATTCCCAAACTAAAACAAGTAAAACATGAACAAATATCACCATTATTTCCCCTGTTTGGAAAAGTTCAAATGTTATTAAAGTCTCAAATGAATACTAAGTTCAGACATTGATGTAAACTCAACACTGAGAAAATTGCTTTCTAAGGTTTGAATATTGTATTTACTACCTATGGTGAATTCTATGTTTGCTGAAATAAGATTTCACTTTAGAAGATCTAAGAACCAGTATGGTGAAAACACAATCTTAATAAATAGCTAAATTATAAAACCATATTTTCTTACCTGTAGAAGGATCTCAGATTCCTCTTATACTATCACATATTACAATTTATATTTTCTTGAGAAGACATCTTTTGGTCATCTAGATTGTACTGGTAGTTTGCATTCTTCCCTATAGCATTTTTAAATCTTTTGTTTTTTATTTTGCATCAAAGCAAGGGCTGTCTGCAATTGAATTGTTTAGTAGAAACAAAAAGTATCCTCACTTATCTTGCTTCAGCCAGAAGTGTCATGGACCCCATTGCATTTCTTTTCTTAGATAAAGCATTCAAGAACGTGCTACGTAATCTTTTTACAAGATCTCACTCACCACCTGTACAACTACATGGTTGACTTCTGGGTGGAAAAACACCACAGAATAGAAAAATGTTCATGTGACTACTAGGGACATTGAAGTAAGTAATTTACATGCCATATCAGGCACCAAGCAAACAAACCATATATATATATATATATATATATATATATATATATATATATATATATATATTCACAGAACTCAATTTTTAGTACTTTCTACTGAAAGTGGAAATGGCAAGAATTTTCAGAGGCAGAAGTCAAGCATACTGGAAGGATCTCACTACACATGAAATAAACCATTTTCTTTTTAAATTCTTTTGTGCATCTTATGTTCAGAACATAATATTGTACAACTATAGGTTGAAGAGACAAATGTCTTCCTTTTTTTAGAGTACAAAGTTCCATCTAATAGCATGTTTTGTTGGTAACTTTGACAGAATTTAAAAATAAGCACAAGAAAAATGAATAAGAAATATCTTCTTTTAAGTCTTATCTAAGTTTATGAATAGCGTAGTATAAAAATCCAAGGTTTAGGGGCAGGGGAGATGGCTCATTGGAATAAGTGCTTCCTTGTCAAGTGCAAGGGCCTTAGTTCAATCACTGGTTCCAAAAGAAATCCAATGTTTAATAACATTATTTATTTGGTATTATCTGGTTCATATTATTGGGAAAGGCAATATTCATTGACTCTAGTATTGATGAAGCAGATGTTACTTCTAAGTACAATTAAAATTTAATTAGGCTTTGACATCATAAAAAGCTGATAGCATTTGATGTCCATCTTTATCACATTTTATTTATTTACTTTTGCACCAAACATAAATAATGTTATTAATGATAACACCTGGCATGCAGAAATGTTCTATTAATTTTTGTGAAGTAAATGAATGACAAAGCATTGTTAAAAATAAATAATAAAAAATAGAACAATTCAACAGCAAAAAAATGTGTTTTCTTAACATTTCATTGAACAATAAAGAGAACTAATAACGACTATACACTAGGATCTCTCAACGTCTTGTTACTCTGTCGGAAGAATTAGCTTCTTTGTAGCATAGGACTTATACCTTTCTTGTCCACATCATTGGTTTTAAAACATCACTAAGCTGGGCTTGGTGGCGCATGCCTGTAATCCCAGCACTCGGGAGGCTGAGGCAGGAGGACTGTTGTGAGTTCGAGACCAGCCTGAGCTACAAAGTGAGCTCGAGGCCAGCCTGAACTGCATAGTGAGACCCTGTCTCAAAAAGACAAAAAAAAAAATAAATAAATAAATTAAAAAAATAAAATAAAACATCACTAAAGCTTTCTCTATTTAAAACATCACTAAAGCTTTCTCTAGTTACATGTTATGTAACAAGCGCTTTCTTTTTTTAATATCATAATGTTTGCTAGAATATTTTAAGTGAAATAAGCCTTCTACATTCTCTAGCATATAACTTCCTAACCCCTTAGGCTGGTTATTTCTATATTAAGAAAACATCTTGTTCTCTAATGCAAGCTACGCTATCTCTAAATCTTTCAGTATTGCAAAACAATATTCAGGATAGTTAAATACATAACTATGAAATAACTATTAACAACAGAAGGAAAATCATATAAAAATCAAATGGAGAAAGACTTACCAAACAAATCAAGGCTTAGAATACATCATTGCTTTAAAAATCCAATTCACACATGTTTCCTTGATGAAGTTAATAAATTTATATTTAAAGTATCTCCAAAGAGAAAATAGTATGCAGTACCACTTTCTCAGAAAAATTGTTCCTGCATGTTTCTTATTTGAATGATTCAGTAAATCTTAAGATAACTACATAAAAATTCAAAATATCTTTCATACTGAAAAACACTAGAAGTTGTTTCTCATACTTTGACATTTCTTTCAAATTGGTGACATTTTTAAAGGAAATCAGATCAGTTGCAGGTGAATTGGACGTTTTCAACATGGTCCTACACATTTTCTTGGTAGTATCACTTAACAACTTCCTTCAACTCTTCTCCAGAAACTTGCAAGCAAGGACAGGAAAACTAAACTGAAGTATCCACAGAAAGAGCTGTTCGGAAGTCCTGTTGTGTGCTTCTTTGTGACAGCCCACTTAGACAGCCAAATTATCCCATTATTTGTGATGATGTCTTTGATTCTTTAGTAAAGTTGGTGGGTGGAACAAAATATTTTCAAACCACATGCCTCTCCCTTTCCTACCTACACATAACCATGCCAGTATTAGAGTAGTGTCCCCGCCCAGCTGTGGTGCTGCCCCTCCATGGGTCTCTCAGAAATAAGCATTTCCATGGGGCTGCGCGTGTTATGTGATTCTCTCCCTCCTTCCCCATTACCTGCAGTCACTGTTCTGCATCGCCAACTGCCTCCCTCGCCACAAGAGAGTGCATTTTCTTCAATAGATATGTTAAGGTGGATTAGTCACCTTTTGTGATAATTAGAATGTTCCACATTTTGTCAGGAGAGTGTAGAGAGGAAGAAAAAGAACAGAGAGAACAGAGATTACAGTAGAAATAATTCAAGTGAAGGCTGTACAATGTTAATTTCACTGCTCCTTATAAGCATTAAAAATAACATAGTAACATTTACAGAAAATGTACAGGAAAATAGTCATCTTAGCTACAAATTTACATTAAATTAAGAACAAAAAAGCAGAGTTTGTAAAAATGTTTGAATTAGCAACTGAGTAAGACAGAAAATATTGCAAAGGCTCAGTGGACCTGTATAGGCAGGAACAGTGGCCCCTGTTAGATCCCAGGAGGTGTGCCATGCCAGTCCCACCCACAGGGTGCACTGAGATGGCAATGGAGACTGGGCTTGGTGGTGCATGTCTGAAATCCCAGTACTTGGGAGGCTAAAAACAGGAGGATCACTATGAGTCCTATCTGTGTAGTAAGACCCTGTAGACCTTGTACTAAATACAAAGGAAAAAAACAAAAACACAAAGATTTCATTGAGTGTCATTCAATAAGAATGGTTTTGAAAACCTTAAGTTGAGCAACACAAATTAAGTGAATTAAATAAAAGTATATAACTATTATCCCAGCTCTGAAAATTATATTCTTTGTGTACCACACATTTGTAGAAAGCAGATTTTAGACTAAATTTCAGAGGAATGTTTACTCTGAGGATGAAAATGAGTCACTATGAAAACTAAAGGGCAATTCAGAATAATAATGTATGTCACAGGGTACACTGAGTGCTTCTTGGGTTTTCAAATCGATTCACTACTCTACACAACTTCAGCTGCAGGGTAGAATTATAATTCTTTTATCAATAAGAACAACTCATTCAATCATGCCAAGTTTAAACTTAGAAAATCAGCAAATTACTCACTTGGTAGCCTTCTTTAAAAACTGTTATAAATAGTCATGCCTAGAGATTGTGAGCATGTCTTTTTATGGCTTTTGGCAAAAATCCAGTCCTATGGCTTACTTACTACAATGCCACCTAGATAATGTTGGCAGAAACATGAAATTAACCATTTGGGTTAGACATCCCTTCAATTGTGAAAGGAAAAAGTCTTTTAAGGGTCAAACTATTCTGGAGTAGTTTGCCTTATTTTCAAAAATATATACATACAGAACTAAACTCTTCATATTAATGTTTGTGGGTCATATTATAGCCAGGAACTTGAAGATGTAAAATTTGTCTCCTGCAATATGCTATCTCCTAGGAGAACACCATAGGACATATGATTCATTTCTCTTGAATGCCATGTAATTTCCTCATACTGTTTAATATCTGTAGTATCAGGAGAGTACAGAACTTATTTTAGCTCTAAACATAACATTTTTTTATATTCATGGAATGAAGAAGTGAATTCCTGGATTAATAAAAAGAAAGTTAAGTATATTTAAACTGCCTTTATAACTACAGTTTGCGATTTAGATTTTTTTCTTTCTTTAAAGACTCATATACGTCTCCATTATTTAATGATATTAATTCACATTATCATAAAATCATGATTTTATATATTTATCTCGTTTTCAAAAATGATGCTCACTAATATCAATGACATCAGGGCATATCACTTTGTGATGCTAGTAAAAGTAATTATTGCCTAACTGATTTGAAAACATACGTTGAACTTCTTAAGACAGTATTTAAATATTGTTTATATTATTTATTGCTTAATTTGTAGGAAGAAAGATATAGAACAGGCAGTTGAGTATATTTCGTGCAAGAGCAGTGAATTTATTTATCTAGAAAATTCATCTTAGTCACTTTACACAGAAAATATGACTGAATATAAATCTCATAATTCAGATGGCACAAGAAAGCATAATGGAAAATAATATAATCTTTGACCTCTACATTTTCCTTATAGTCTAAAGTAATATTGATTTTTAAAAAATCACCGCAAATGAAACTGAAAAAAATAAAACTACTTTTAAAACCAGACAGCAGAACTTCATGAAGCTTGAAAACCTGTATGAGTCTATCTGGGATTTGCAAAGCATGCATTCTGAAATATAACTTTTGACTCAGGGCTGAAGACACACTGGAGCATGATTGCCAGGCAAACATGAGGTCTTAGCTTTGATAGCAAAGCAGAAACAAAAGGAAAAGCAAAAAGAAGGATAAGGGAAGGGGGAGTAGTGGGAACAGGAGAGGAGAAGGAGAAGAAGGTGGGGAAAGGGAAGAAGGAGAAGGAGGAGACAAAAGAAGAAGTACAAAACTAGAAAGAAGAGCAAGAAAAGGAGGAGAGGGAGAAGGAGGAGAAAATTACCTGAACACACTGCCGCATAACTTTACTTTTTATTAAAATCCTTGTGCTGGATTTGCCTCATCCTCTGTCCCATCAATGACAATGTTATTATATCTTGATGTTTACATCAAGTAATAATGCCACTAAGTAAGTTAGACTTGCATTTATTAACTATGTACCAAATTACCAAAAATCAAAAAAAAAAAAAAAAAAAAAAAAAAGCCTGGCTCTCTTCATGTGTGGATCTAAGGACATATTTTTAGTTCCAAATATGCTGAATTTGTATAAGTACATATTTATAGACATGCATGATAAAAGATACTATTCTGTGTTATTCTATTTTAGCTTTGTAATCTATGAAATGTGTGAAATATTCTTGGTCCATTTTTATGAATGTTAATTGAATATAAGTGAAAGCAAACATATATTTGTAAAAGAACATAGTTCTGTATTAAACCTGACACTGCGAAGTATTTGCATGAAGATTACCCATTTAATTTGAGCACAGTACAGGCATTCACTTTAGCTTTAGTTCACTGTTGTTGGATTGCTGAACTAAAATCATAGCCAATAAGTTAAATGCAGAGCCACGTATGACCATGAATTATCACTGACTCTCATATTTTGCCTTACCATAGGCATAGGCATGACTCTTTTCAGGTAAGGATGATTGTGTTATCTTCTTGTTGACCACAATATTTGCTTGCTTTTGTCTTAAATCACAAATGGGTGTATTTAGGGGCTACCAGGATAGCTCAGTTGTCTAAAGCAACACATGGCACACCAGATCCACCGTTAAGGCAGTTTGAGGTAACAACAACAACAAAAAAATCCTTGTCAATTTTGGGCCAGCCAGAAAGCTCAGTGGACTAAAGCACCTGCATAGGCAGAGCACAGGGGCTGGGGTTGGACCCTTGGCCTACCATGCAGGCACGACCTCCGGGGAGCACTGAGACTGGGAGTGGTGATGCATGCCTCTGATCCCAGTGCTTGGGAGGCTGAAAACAGGAAAATCACTATGAGTCCAATCTTTGTAGTAATATCCTTAAAAAAAAAAAATACCAAAAAACAAATGGGTATATTCAGAAGCAGGAAGAATCAGGGAATTATTCTAACTTAAAAATATTAAGTATTAAAATATCCATTGTCATGAAAGTTAGAACAAAATTCACAATAAAATTGAAGACAAAGAGCAGGTATGATAATTTTTTTAAAGAAACAAACAAAAAACTAAGATGATGATGATTTTGAAGCAATATATCCTAATAAATGTAAGACATGATTTACACTAGTTAAAAAAGGACACAAAAGCAGACTAAGTCAAGCCTGGTTTATGAACATAAAAAGGAAAGGTACAATATTATGAGTTAAAGAAATGTTTTGAGAATTTGAGCCAAGGAAGATGGGAACAATGGTGAGAATTATTCTGAGGAGAAGGCTGTGCATTGCCTCAGTAGTTCGTGCACATTACGAGGGCAGTTTCTCAGGCTCCAGTTGGTGAGTCTGGCACATGCAGGAGTGCAGGGATCTCAGGCGCGCTGCATCAGGGCAGGCACACAGTTGGGCACCTTCCAGCCAGCCTCACATTCAGCGGAGGCAAGCTGGGGAAAGGTGCAAGTGGTCATTGGGCTAATTCTACCAAATAAAATTCAAAAGAAGTGAAATTCCAGCATATATGTAAGGCTGAGATTTATGTATAATTCTCTATAAAAGTAAAGGGTTAATATTTGCATTGGCTTTGAAAAGTTAATCTGGTTCAAAAGTGAAATATTTGTGTAATAGAGTATGGTAAGGTTTAAGCACCTCAGGTAAACAACAAGGATTAGGAAAACTTATCCACCTAAGAGAGAATGCAGTGTGTGCAGTGAATCACGGAGTCATTCAGATGACAATTGTAGGGCCCAAATCTTTGATAACTTTAGTGTGAAACACTTTCTAAAGTAATTGTTTGCATTAAAGAATATGATACTCATTTTGCAAAATTAGTCAATACATATAGCAGATTTTGAGTACTGTGTTCAGTATGTAGAGCAAGAAAATTTAGGGCAGAATTTTCAGAGAATTTTCCCCATTTTCATATCTAATTCTATCATCAATCGTATAGGTCATTCTTGCTCTAACAATGCAGATTTACATTTTTCAAACAGAAATAGGGTCAGCCAAATAGCTCAGTAGATTAAAGCACCTGCTTAGGCAGGCAGATAGAGTGGCCTGGACTCTATCCCCCTGGGCCTGCCATGCTGGCCCCAACCTTGGGGCATGTGGAGTCAGTGATTGGGAATGGGCATAGACACACGCACCTGTAATCCCAGCTCTTTGGGAAGCTGAACACAGGAGAATCACCATGAGTCTAATCTATGTAGTGAGACCCTGTAGATCCTTACTAAAACAAAAAGTAAACAAATAAAACAGAAATATTCGAACCTTTGAAACCAAATGAATATTATTTAAAACTATGCAACTTATAGATGTTGCTTTGGTGAGTCTGATCCCTCCAGGGCCCATTCCTGAAAAGCAGAGCGTACATCAGTGTAACGCTCAGTATGAGCCTGCAGCCTAAATTACCAGGATTTATGTTCTGGGCAGATTGCTGGCAGCGATGTAATTCATATAAAGCTTGGCCTCAATTTCCTCATCTGTAAACAGGGATTATAACAACATCACCAATATAAATTTACTCTTAACACTAGTAAACAACAAATGACTGTTACAAAGCAAGTTTAAAGAGTTTAAATTAGTTCCAGCACAAAGTAAGTGTTCAGCATGCTTTAGCTGCTTTTGAAAATTATTAGCACCATTATTCTTTTGAATTTTTTAATTGTTACTTTGCATGCTGGTAAGATTCCTATTTGTGAAGCCTACATATTTAGACACCAAAATGAGTGAAAGCATGTTAATAATCTTTCCATTTTTACTGAAGGTACCAAAGACAGCTCCTGTTGCTCAAAGTCATTCAGAGCCAAAGATCTAAGTGAAGAGGCAGTTACAGTCTATAGCAGGTAATAGATGAAGGCTGCTTTCCAAGGCTGAACCTCTGATAGCAGCAAAGGTGAATGAATCATTATTTCCACACCAGAAATATCATGTACTGATAAAAAGTGCCTGCAAGTCATAGAATTCGCCTAACACGATGCTCCACTCAGAAATACACTAGAGAGCATGAATGACTGAGGAGCAAGTTCATGTTTTCCTTTGAATATTACACCTGGAAAACACCTTTAAGATAGCTTCAGAATAGGAAAGAGTCCAGGATGTTTATGAGATGAAAGGTGGTAGTGGAATGGAAGAAGAGGGAATGTATAAATTAAATACTGAACACAATGAGACCCAAAATTTTGAGAACAAAATGGCTTTCAAATGAAATTGTTTTAGATTTGTCTAGCCCATGGAAGAGAGACAGAGAGAGAAATTTGTGTCCCGTGCACATTTGCCTACAGATATACCGCATGACATTCCAGCTAATGGACTCTGACAAGATACCCTTCTGTGCCTGAGGCTTTCAGCACAAAAAAGTAAGTTTGATAGACACTTTCCTATATTCATACACACAAATACTGTTTCAAGATAATTCATCGCAGTTTAAAGCTTTTATTTAAGAAAAGAACCAAAATGTAGTATTTAAGGAAATATTTGTCAACAGAGTGTGGAACTGAAGAGGAGGCAAATGTTGAGTTTTATGGCGTTCTGGTAACACTAAAAACACTGTTCTATATCTGACATATATGCAAGAGAAAGCACCAGTACAGTGCAACTAAGGTATTATATGTGAACCTACTTAACTAAGCAGAAGGGGAACTTGGGTGTATGGAGAATATTAATAAAGAAATCAGTTTAATCTTTCATCTGTCCATACATGTAGACAACCAAGAATCCAGATATAATTAATAACGAATCAAAGAATAAAAATACAAAATTGAAATTAAAAAGGGCCCATATGGAAAAAAGTAAAAATACATTAATACTAATTATTAATCTCAAATTATATATGTATATACATGTATGTATGTATAAAATTTTGTTAAGAATTTTTCGTATATATGTGCCTTTTTTCAAATATAAAAACAGTTACAAATGTCCTGAAAAGTGAGATTTAAATTTCAGAATTAGGTCGTTTAAAAATGCATGGCAAATACTTAAGACATATTTTTGCATGACATTCTTGAAACTGAAATTATTCCAAAGCAAGTGTATTTAACATGAAAAATTCCTCTCTAAAATACAGCTGACATCCACCTTCACTTGAAATTATTTTGTTAATGTTGATAAATAACAAATATCTATCAAAGCACTGCCAGGAATAAGTAAAACATTTTTAAAGTTGCTCTCCCTAGCTGTTCAATTACGATGTTCCCTTGATAGTATAAAAACCTAAAATTTATCTTCAAACATTTAATAATACCATTTATCATGAAATAGGAAACAAATCATACTTTTTTTTTGTTCTACTCCATTTAATCAATTGTAATTCATTTACTAAGTATTTCCATCATGTTAGGCACTGTGAGGACAGAGAGAAGCTACGGGAGAGAGGAGGGAAGAGAGAGGAAAAAGGGAAAGGAGACAGAACACTGGAAATATAGACCCGGGGAGACTACTATGAAGGAGACTCTAGCTTTTGAGCTAGCAAAGAGAACACAGATCTCCAAGGGATTAGACGAATAATTTTAGGAACACTTTTCAATGAAACCAAATCAGATGATAGTAATCCTTAAGTATTTCATTCTTAATGAGAAACAAACAACAACAACAACAACAGTAAAAATATCAGTTCTTCAATTCAGTTGCTTTTTCTTGTTTGTTTGTTTGGCATACAGTTCGGAAGGGCCTTTCCCAGGAAAGAAACACCCCATCCTCTTCACAGTGCTGTGCTTCCCTTTACTTATTTTCTCTGCCCTTGCTCTTCCAGCATGCCTAGAGGGATGCTTGATGATCATGTTTTTTGTTTTGTTTTGTTTTAACCTAGAATAGGCTCTCTCTAGGCTTTTGCACTACTTTACCTATTACTCATTAGCATTTCTACTTTCTAAGAGATAGTTCCCAAGAAACCTCTAGCATACATTACTGCAGTATTGCCAATTAATATATTACAGACTTATCTGCTTATTTATTTTCTATATCTTCCTTTGGAGTGTAATCTCCACAGAGTTAGAAATTTACCAATCTTGAAACATAGAATATTAGGGTCTGGGAGATATCTCAGTAGAATAAGTGCTTTACTGATAAGAGCAAGGGTCTGAGTTCAATCCCTGGTCCTGCCACAAAAAAAAAAAAAAAAGAAACATAGGACATGACAAACTATTTTTAAATGAATGGAAAGGTTGACATATGATTCACTGAATATGTCTTTTCTGTTCGTCAAGTGATCCTTTCAGTTGACTCCATTTGCTTTATATTTCACTTACAAAATTTCTGTTTAACCGCTTTTAAAGACAGTCTTTAATTGCACTGTAATGTTCTTTCATTTTTGTTTGTAGTCTCTTTCTCAAACCCTACTAAAAATTTTTATTTGAATTTTAGATCATTTAAAAATCTTCTTTGTTTCTGTAGCTGCCCTAATGCATTCAGCAGGTTTCTGGGAGCTCCCCTGAATACCTTTTAACCAACATCATTCTGAGTTTGGTTTTGTGGGAAATTGACACCTTGGGTCAGGAGTGGAGAACCTGCAGCACGTGTGCGGCGGCAGGCTATTTGCGTCTTTGAATAGTCTTAAAGGTTCGCCTTCCTTGCTGTAGGTTATTACACTCCCCTCCCTAATTGTAAATGGAGGAAGACTTCTGCTACTGTTCCTGTGGCACCAATTATATTTTATAGTGTGAGCTCTTAACATCGGGGACCCTGCGATTCAAGTCAAGCAAATACGAATTTCAAATTGTACGTAGCGTAGATTCCCTGCATGTTGTTGCGCTTGTATCCCTTTCTTTCTTTTTTCTTTTTTTTTTTTTTTTTGGTGGAACCAGGGATTGAACTCAGGCCCTGGAGCTTGCCAGGGAAGTGCTTATTCCACTGAGCCATCTCCCCAGCCCAATGCTTGTAGTTTTCCTGTACCCAGAGCACAAAGCAGATGACACACACCTGGTCCTTGGTGTCTGGTGATTCTCAGGTTTACTCACAGACTTTAAAGTCCTTCCAGATTTCCAACTTCATCTAAGTAACTAATTTTTAGTTCTTTTTCATCTACATATGAATATTGAAATTATTTCCCTGGGGAAAGGATAAACACTCAGAACTTGAGAAGTTCGCTCTGCTGAAATGATGGAGGAAATTTTTTATTACAGTTTTATTCCCTGTGATGACACTGAACTTCTATTACGTAACGCTTGCTTTTCTGTTTAATTCCCAGCTTTTCAATTTACACATGGGACAGGACTTGTATTTGTTTGTATTTTAAGAATGATAATGCAGCCAAAGTCTTACAGTTGATTTTGTTAGACATTATTTGGAAAAAAAGATCCGGTATCTATTAGGGGCCAAAGCACAAGGGAATAATCTCCGAGGATGAACGGAAAGACGGATGCTTATTTGCCATTGGAGAAGGAGCTACAGTAAAAGGGCTAGAGTTGAACGTGAGTGATAGAGCCTAGCCATTAAGGAAGCAGGTGGAGAAAACTAGGTCAGAAATCAGACCATGCCCTCATAATTAAACCTTCTCTTCCAAGAGAGAAATTTTCCACCAGAAAAAGGCATAGATTGATATCTCATTAAATTTTAGAAAATATAGAGAGACAGCTGCAGATTTTCTTGGCTGTGAGATCTCATCTATGTACATGTTGCGTAGATTTTGACCCTTCCATGGGGAGACCTATTGCACAGCTGAACCATGTAAGGGAAGATGAGACTCAGCTGTCGCTAGTAATGATTAATCCGGTCTTTTAGTCCTATACGAGTGAACAACTGAGAATAAGGGGAGGGATAACAATTGTTAATCTCAGAATACATGTTTGTATTAAGATTGTTTTCAGAGGACTTGCTTAGGTACACGCGGGGGCCAGGGTTCTGTCCCTGGCTCTGCATGCCACTCTAGCCCCACTCCTGAGCTCCCTGAGCTGGCAATGAAGTCCAGGAGTGGTGGCGTACTTCTGTAATCCCAGCACTGGGGAGGCAGAAATCAGAAGGATCACTATGAGTCTGAGGTGTGTAGTGAGGCCCTGCACTAAAAAGAAAAAAAAAAAAAAAAAAAGATTCTTTTCAGCATTTTAACAGTGACCTCAAATATTATTACAATGGAGACAAAATAAAAATTATGATAATAGTTTAAAATATACAGGAGGAATTCATAATTTCTATATAAATACTATGATGTCTGTGTTAGAGCAATAGACTTGAACTCAAAATACTTGTCAAGTTAATCATAAAGGATAAAAAAAGATTTGTTTGCCAAAGAAAAGCAATTGTGAAATGTAAAAGTGAAGGTGAGAAAAGACTTAATTGATAGCAGAAAATTGTACAGAACAGTGAACATATGGGATTCACAATAAAGAGGTTTATAGCCCTTTAATTGTGTGCATAATCAACACATTTATTAAAATGGAACAGAAGAATCAAAAAGGAGCATAAAAAGAATGAAACAGACAAAAAAATCACTTGGGAAACAAAATTTAGAATTCTTATCTGAATCCTATTTTCCAATTGAGGAATAATGAAAGTGAATTATTTTTAAATTATGTTATGTTAAATCTAAGGAAAGTAGAAAAGTTAATCAATAAACATTGCGAAAAATAGGAAGCAGAGCTTGCCAATAAACTTCAATAACACATATTTCTAGTTCTCAATTAAATAATTACATGGATTTATTTTAAAAATCTAAGTACTATGGCTTTGAATGCATAGAAGGTACACAGGCTGATTCAGGGGTTGGCATTGACTGTATGTGTATAAATATGCGTATTTATGTTTGTGTATTAATGTGTATGTGCATTCATTCAGACGTACCTGTGCAGTTGTACAAGGAGGCAACTTAGGCAAATCTGTGCACAGCATTGCCAAACCAATATTGAAACAATTGGCAAACATTATCTGTCTCAGTTGAGAATTACAGAAAAGGAAGAAGGGCTTGCTGTTATAACCAAATGAGAAGGATTGAGACTATGGATATTTTTAAAATAATTGCCAACTTGATGAGATAAGAGAAGTTAAATATATGGAGTCCATAATAATATACTGGACATCATATTAGTTTAAATATGGAAATAACTTTTGGTGATATCACTTTAAGCTTTCAAGATAGTAAGAGCTAGAATAGAAAAATAATGAAAAATTTTAGAAGTCAGAATATTAATAAAGTATTAATTACTTTAATTTTGTGGCAACCTAAAGAAACTTTTATAACCGGAAGAGAAGAAAATACTATAAAGATCTCATATTCTAAAAATGACAATAATTCCATAGTCAAAATAACACAATTAAATACAAAATTGAAGATCACATGGTGGGTGAGCAGAAGTAAAATTTTTATATAATGATTAAGTATCAGTCAAATGAGAAAATTTCTTCAGCAAAAGATGACTTAGAAATAGGGCTTCAATTGAGCTGGAACTTATAAATGTCTTTAATCTTTTAACTTTTGGCAGTGTGATGGAATGAGTAGATATGAGTAGTAAGGATCAATCCCAAATGATTTTATTTGGTAGTTATACTATATACATAACCTGAGTGGGATATCTGATTCTTTAGCCATCTAGGAGCATGACTGAAAGAACCTGAAGTGTTTTATTGCTGTTTGACCTAGAAGAGAGCTCTTCTGCTGTCACAAGGAAACAAAATAAAAACAGGAACACCCAAAGTTAAATGTCCACGTGAGAAACAAATCATATATCCTCAATGCTCACTGTCCACCGAATGTCATATGTTCCAATAATACACAATAAACTTTAAAATGTAGGAAAACAATAAATATCATTTCCAATATGAGATAAGTAAAATGAAGTAAAGGGGGAAAATGTGAGCACAGTAAGATCCTTTTACATTTAGCAGAAATATTATGAAGCATATTCTGGAAAGTATACTTATTTGTCATTGTCTGAAATATATTCATAGCATAAACATTTCTATAGATATATAACAAACAATACAGATTAATTTTGAATTTATTAATTCTACTTTTTTCAAACTGTGGTATTACCAGCCTGTTTCTTAAAACTTACGTGTTGGTTTGATTTGCTACGCAAAAACAGAATGATAAAGAAAATATGATATAAATTAAGCTATTCACATAGAAAGTTGTCATTGATACACTTATATTTTTGTTGTAATTGCTGAAAAATATCCCAACACACATATATTAATTTATCTGGATTGGGTTAGAAAATCATTTTTTTTGTCAAGCATGGTTCAGAAAGCAGCGGTACACTCCACAGCAGTAGTTACAAGAGACGTATTTTTATATTGGATAGAAGAAAGATAATACAATTGTCACAATATATTGAGAAAAAAAGCAGAAAGGTTTGTTCAAGATGTTGACCTTTTGATTTTTGAATCAGACTTACTTACTGAAAAAAATAAACAAAAATGAGATTTCAGGGCACGCAATGAATATAATATCCAAGATGAGTAAAGGAATTGATTCGAAACTGAGGAAGCAAGCAAGCAAGCCAGCGAGGGAACGCATGAGCTGGATTCAGGTGCAGGATTTACTTTA
The DNA here is from genome assembly GCA_004027165.1 of Ctenomys sociabilis. NCBI lineage: Eukaryota > Metazoa > Chordata > Mammalia > Rodentia > Ctenomyidae > Ctenomys > Ctenomys sociabilis. The sequence continues at coordinate 17,073 of PVKA01017600.1, forward strand.
TATTAGTGAAGCAGCGGTGTTGGTTATGGTTCAAATCTTGTGTTTTAATGTCTATGTGTTAGTGAGTCTTCCTTATGAGTGACAGTTAATGATATTTTAAAAGGTTTGAAAGATTCTATAGTAAGCTGATTTTTCTCCTTCTAGAATGTTCCATTTTGAGATTTAAAAACTCCATATTGTGAAGAACTTTTAAATATATATCCTCTGTATATATTTTCCAAGGAAATCCTCTCCTTTCACTTACAGAATATTACTGCCTATTTTCTTGCATCTTTCACTTTCTCAGTGTTTCTCACTCTATCAAGCAGTTACTACCTCCCCCCCAAAACAACTGACCAGTTGATCTATATTTCCATGACATCTCTCCACATAAACCTGTAAGCTGTAATACATTTCTGAGACTTTTCAAATAATGTTACTAATGTATCTATGTTAAATCCAAACTGTCCTTCTCATGGTTTTTTATTTGAATGCGATTTTAAATCACTTCAGCTTGTGTCAATAGTCCTATTGCATAGAAAATACATTTCAACGGTAGGCTCCTTCTAAAATTAAAGCCATCCCTTAGGGATGGCTGCAGTTCCAAGTATCAGTAAAGGTGGTTTTATTTCACAACAGGCAGAATATAAAGGAGTAGCAAAAATAAATAAATAAATAAATAAATTTCATCCGGTGGTACCAGAACACAAAATCCCTTCCAAACACCTCATCCATTTGTGAATTCTCTTGGTATGCACAGTTCATGGAACCAGAGTTTATTCAACTTGTACCCTGAACGCTCCATTTAACAAATTTATGTATCTACTCAGTTATTAATGTATTCTTTTGAGGACTGGGGAATTGAATCCAGGAACTTGCTCTTTTAAGGCAAACACACTATTATTGAAATATGTAAGTAGTCTTTTCTGAAAATTTTATTTTGAGAAATAGCCTCAAGTTTCCCAGGTTGCTCTTAAATTTAAAATCTTCCAGCTTCAAACTTCAAAGTAACTTGTACAGTAGATGCGTGCCACTGTGCCCACTAATTGATTTATCTTTTTTACCTCTACACTTAATTGGTTATCACCATGGTAAATGCCAAGAACTTCATTTCTTATGTATTCAGTCATTAGAATGATGCATTATCATTATACAAGCTTAAGAACTCTGTAGATACTGTTATCTCAGATATTCTGCATATTTCTAGCTCTTGTTTTCAGAGCTGACCATAATACATTTCTCTTTCACAATCAGGTTGATACCATAGCTTCCTTGTTCTTAAAGTTTTTCCACTGTAAGAGAAAGTAAGTCTCTCCACCAAGAGAGACTGTTGTAAAGGAGAAACCAGTCACTGTTCCTGATATAATGGATAAAATAATGGGTGTCCTGTGAATAGGCATTCTACAATTTGCCTTCTTAAATCGTAGATAAACATATGTAGCCTTAGGCTGCATTCTTTAGATATTCATGCATTTCAGCACTTTTACTGTCTTGTGGTATTCTTCATTTTTTGAATGGCTCAGATAACTTTTGAATATCTATTTGAATGGAGACAAAAAAGTAACATGGTCCAGTAAATCACTATTATATACTGCTAATTAACTAAATTATATTTGCTACAAGTTTCAGGTATAGAAATTCAATATAATAGCTATACAAGATTATAAATTGTGGTCAAAATCACTATGCAGTGGACAATGAAAATTAAAAACACATGTCTATTATAGTAGATTGGGCAAAATGGCTTTAATTAAAATATATGAAATATGTTTAGCAAGTGTTTAGAGGGTGGAGAATCCTTCTACAATGTTAAAATATATAGGTTCCTGCAGCCTCTGTGGAAAACAACATGAAAATACTTAAAGAAATCATGAATAGGAAGACCATATCACTCGACGCACTTCCTCCTTGGTGGACACCCAAAGAAAAACACGTCATCACCTCAGTGCACTCTCATATTGATTTCAGCCTGAGTCACAATAACCAAGCCACAGGAGCAGCTGAAGTGTCCATTGATGGATGAACAGGTAAAGAAATTATGACATTATTAATATTGTTTGTCAAATCAATGTGCAAAAACCTGCATTATATAGGCTTTTCCTGTGGATGTAGTGTTCAACACCAGGACTAAAATTAGTGATACTATAAAACAATAATGGCAATTTGCAAAGATAACACATTTTAAATGCTCTTATTATAAAATGAAAGAAAAAAGGAATGAGAAGAAAAGAAAAGAAGCCTAGGAGATAGCTCAGTAGAATAAGTGCTTGCCTGGCAAGCACAGGGTCCTGAATTCAATCACCTGTACTGCAAAAAAAAAAAAAAAAAAAACGAAATAATGAAAGGTAAAGATGTAATCAGAGGGTGTAATATTTCACTTGCATATAGTATTATTTCACTATGAATGTTGCAAATCAAGATATCAAAAGATCAGATGTCATATACACTTTATTTTATTATTATTTTTTTTACAGAACCGGAAATTGAACTCAAGCCCTTGTGTTTGCCAGGGAAGCATTTATTCCACTGAGCCATCTCCCCGGTCCCGTACACTTTAAATACATATTCAAATAGTTTCACTTTTGTCATAAGCTCAGATTAATTGTTGTAATGTTGTAAAAAGTGACTATGGAGGACTACAAAAATAATAGTTGTCATTGATAAAAGCTAAATACTTGCAATGAATTATACAGATGTTAGTAATTCGTGTGCACTCATTTTCTTTGCATCATACCAGAGTTAACATTAGTATTTTTGAATTCAAAATGAATACATAGATTTTTTAAAATAATATTTAAAAGCAAAAGGATATATACTATCAGTATTTTCATTCCTATGAAATATATGTTCTGGTCATTGAATGGGCTCAAGTTAAGGTTGAATAGGTGGACACTCCAGTTTCTTCCCTGTAAATACAATAATAACTTCAATACTAGATGTGGCTGTCAGAACATGATACCATTGTTTTCATTTAAGGAATGAAACATAAACATTGTTATGCTTGTTTTTCTTGGGGATTATCAGTGAAGATGTGGAAATTTCAAATTTGAATTTTTGTTGGGGTAATTGTATTTAATTTTACTAGGTTAACCTTCCTTCTTCCTTCCTTCCTTCCTTCCTTCCTTCCTTCCTTCCTTCCTTCCTTCCTTCCTTCCTTCCTTCCTTCCTTCATTCTTTTTTCCTTTTTGATAGGCTCATAGGTATCCCAGGCTGCTCTAGAAATCTTATTTATCCTCTCATGTTCTGGGGTTTGTTCACCACTATTACTGCTATGATTATTTTTATAATGAGTTAATGAACAAAAACCTTAAAGAAGCATATATTGATTTTACAAAAAATAGTGCTCACAGAAGCTCTCTTGGGAAAAATGGACTAATACTAGACTGAATCTTGACCTTGCAGGAGAATAAAGGAGGTCATTAGTTAACAAGCCATGAAACATGCTGCACCTCCGAGACTTTACAAAGTCACTAAAGGTGCAGGCACCAGAGCTGAATGTAAGTGGAGATGATGTGTTGTTTAGGTCCTTAGAAGTGTGAATAATAGAAGTTTAAGCAGTCTTATCTGGGATTCCTTATAAGAGCTATTTGTCAGGCAAACTTACAAAGGCTTCACAGTAAATTTCTACTTTTGGCAGGAGAGTAAACTGACTATCATTACAAATAATCTTTTTTTTCAGAATATTTTTGATAGAATTAATGAAGAACTCTAGAAAAAATGTTTTTCAAATATATATCAGAATTTTCCTGGGGTATTTCTGCTTTAACGTTCTATTTCTGCAAATCTGTCTAGCATTAATTTAGTATAATTTATTTTATGTTGTTTTATTTCATTTTTAAGTCATAAATTGATAGTTGCATGTACTATGGATTTCCAGGTAACATATTACTTACATTTTTGAGTGAAATTTTAATATGTTAGAGTTTCAAAATTAGAAATAAAGCATCATATTAATCACAAGTATATAAAATAATAACATCAAAGCATTTTAAAAATATTTATTTATTTATTTGCTATAGAATCTAGCTTGGACTAGAAGTGATCCTCCTGTCTCAGCTTCCCCAGTGCTGGAATTATGGATGTGTGGCAACATGCTTGGCCCTGCATTATAGCACGCAATAACAGGGATTGAACTCTGAGTCCTTGCACTTACTAAGCAGGCACTTAGGCAGCTGAGGCTAGCCCATCAAAGCAGTTTTAAATGATTGTTAAAAATACTTTATTTGCTAAATACATAGTATGTTATGGCATTACATGTATTCCAGATGGAGGAAACTGATATAATTCTGTCTGCAATAATAATGTGTTCCATTTGAAATATAGAAATTGATTAACTTCAGTATTAGTTATTGATTTATACTATTCCCAAATAAGTGTCTTGAAAATTTTGCTTAAATTATTTATTATTTTGATAATAACAAATACATTATTATACTCTAAAATGAGATCTGAGGGTACACATAAATTCCTTAATAGTGTCTCATGAAGACACTGATTATATATATATATATATTTTTTTTTTGGTTCAGGAGTTGAACTCATGACCTCAGGCTTGCAAAGCAGGTACTATGCTGTTCAACTGTATATCTGGGCCCTCATATGTTTTTATTTTTTGCTGTCACAAATTTAGAGAATACATTAGCCTTTGAAAATAGAGAGCTCCAAGAGGAAAACCCAGATTTTAGAGTTTTAGAAATGGAAAGACTGGTAAACTCAGGACCAAGTATTCAAAAATAGCAATATATATTCAAATGAAACACAGCCAACCGTACGTTAGCCAATTATACTTGACTGGGATGACATGCTCATAAAACATTTTTCTAAGTTCCATTGCATTAATGTATTAGGAATACACACAGGTGTTTCCAACTCATATCACAGAAACACATGGTACAGAAGGTCTTGGAATTGACTGAGCAAATGTTACAGCCTACTGCAGAATGAAAATCCTTCACTCACAAAACACCCATCTCTTCAGGAGTAGGGCAAACAAAAAATGAATATCTCAAATTTGTTTTTCTATTCCATACTGCCCTGCTGGTTAACACAACTAAGAATGCCACCTATTATGGTTTGTGTCTAGGTGTCCCCCAAAGCCTCATGCGGTTCACAGGAAGCTTCTGGAGTTTCTCACTGATTCTTGCTTTCTGCTTTCTATTTCTCATCCACCATGTTTGAAATGCCTAGCCTTTTAGTTCTCCATGACATGTATTTATTTCTTAAAAATCACTTGAATCTTGCCTCCTTTGATTTCTTCCCCTTCTATTTTATGTTAGTTGGAATTGAAAGAAAGCTGTCCCAATTCATCAAGCCCACCTACTAGCAACAGATTATTTGTGAACTCATATGATGCTTTTTTTTTCAAGCTTTCTACAACATATGACACATCTAATAATTTAATTCAAATATTTGCTTCAGTTAGTGGTTTTGGAGGTTAAAAACATGGTCTAGGGCACACCAGATAGCTCAGCCAATTAAAGTGCCTGCTTTGGCAGATGCAGGGCCGGGATTCTAGCACCACTGTGACGTACAGGCCCTGCTCTCAGGGCACGCTGAGACGGCAGATGAGACTGGCTATGGTGACACATGCCTGTAATCCCAGTGCTTGGGAGGCTGAAAACAGGAGGATCACTACAAGTGCGATCTGTATAGTGAGACCCTGTACTAAATACATTTTAAAAAAAAGTCTACAGAGGATTTCTGTTTTTCAGACTATACAAAAGAACATGTTTAGATACAGATTATAATGGGTTATAACTGTGGGAAATTACCAGGAGGAACCTCGTGTCCTCACTATAATGGCTTCCTGGTATTTGCTCAGAGAATCAATGCGGCTCTAGTTATTTTTCTTTTGGGAAAAGCTCATAGAGAACTCTATCTCTTTGAGCATTGCTTCCTGGTTTAAGCGTAGATCCTTTAGCCTGCTATTGTTGTACACAGCCAATGTGTTTCCACATGACTCTATCTTGCAACAGGCCCATCTAAGACAAGTTTCACTTATTGTTAAGAACTGTGAAAACCTCCTACTCATAAACAGCTTGCAGATGTGTCAACAAGATTTTTTTTTTTCTTTCTATAAAGGTCTGTGCTTATCTCTGTTTCCATGTTGGTTGATGCAATTCGTGCATGGCATGAGGCGGGCCAGCCCCAGACTGGCTCATAAAGGCTCACCACATTCCAATCTGTTCTGTTCTCTGTCTCAATTAAATTTGAATCCAGTACAGAGATTATTAGGTTCCTAAAAGATTGCAGTTTAGTTTTCTGAGTGAATTAAACTTACCAGACTAGAAAATAATATCATGAAGTCTTTTAGAAACTATGCAAATCTTTCCTTATCAAAGGCTCTGAGTTTCCTCAGACTACTAAATTCTGACCCAGGGAAATCTTTTATGAGCTAATATATTTTTCTTTATTTTTATGTTTTGCATTTAATTTTTAGTTCTTTATCATTAGTATGGTAGAGTACATACATTTCTTATTCTGCCCAAAATTATTTTTGAACTGTGCAACAACTAATTTAACAACATTCAACATAAAATAGTTACTTGTTGTAGGAATCATTCACCTTTCTCTTTCCTTGGACAATACTTTTATTTCTCTTTTGTGTATGCATAATGACAAAAAATAATAATAATAATAGTAATAATATTATTAGGGAAAGTGGAAGGAGATATTAAATTAGTTTGAAAAGAAAATTACTTGGATAATTTTTCCAAGTATTTTCTTGCTATGTTGAAGATCATCATATTTATGAGCAGACTATTTTTATGCCAAAATGTTTCAATATTTGACAATTTTCATAAAGAAATGTTATCATAGGAAATTATTGGCCAATAGTTAAGCTAATCCATATCTTCCACTGCTGTCAGCCAGTACAGAAGGGATTTATACATGCAATTTCCACAACTGCTGGCTTACTTTATTAAGACTGAGAAATTTACTTGGAAATATTTATTTTCCCACCAAGAATAAGCTGTGTGCTCCTTGTTTGGATATACTGTAGATTTACATATGTATTGTCCTTGGAAACACTCAAAAGTGAGGTTCTGGGAAAATCCTTAGCACTGAAAAAAGCAATTTATACAGAGCTTGAGTCATTATTAAATAGGCTTTTTAATATTTCTTTTTTCTCACAGTATGGCACTGATGATTGATTTTTTTTGCATTTGGGAGCTACTCAAAAATTGAAAATATAGTCATTCTAACCAAATATATCTACTAACGCAAGTGACCTGCAAAAAACATCAATAAAAGTATTTTAAGAAGTAATTTCTTACACTTACAATGTCTCATAAAAAGTATTCATACATATTTTGAGGCAAAACAATTCAATCTACTTCCCATGTCTCCTTGAGATTCAGTGCATGACAATACCCACTTGTGCTGCATTTGTCATTCAGATCTTCTAGCATCATACTTCTGTGTCTATGTAAGAATAAAAATGATAGTACTACATCAATGGAAGCAACTGAGCTTTTAATTTTCTGCTTACTTTTCAAAAGTGAAAAGTAAGGAGCCAGTGAGTTGGCTCTGTGGAATAAGTGCTTCCTTGGCAAGTGCAAGAGCCTGAGTTCAATCCCTGGTTCCGCAAAAAACAAAAAAACAAACAAACAAAAAAAAAAAAAAAGTGAAAAGTAGGTATGAATTTTGATGAAAAAGCTATGGCACATATGATCTATACTACTATCACAAATATAAATAGTAGTCAGTTTTCTTTATCACATTGATCATAAAGGAATTTTAGAGTTAGAGGATCCCCCAAGCTACCTACACTAATCATGTTTCTATTGCATGAATCCCCTTACGATAATCCCAATAAAAAACCATGCATATAACAAGGCTCTCTGTAATTGTGCTTGTTTTAAAAATCTTTGATAATGAGTTAAGATCACCCTACTTCGGTGTATTCTTTATATTACACATATGTTATTTCTATAATTTTGTGGGGCATACTTTGTGATTTCATTTTGCAATGGTAAAATTCCAAAATATTGATTTTCTTTCTCAGGTCTTAGAACCAGTTCACAACAGAACAAACATTCCCTTTTTTTTCTACTTTTTCTTTACTTTGCTTATTCTCTGATCATATTTCCCTTGGTGATTTTCTAACTGTTGAGCTGACTGTGACACAAAAGAGTACAGCAGGCATCCTGTTGAGAAAATAATAGCATTAATAGAAATCTTACTGATGTAAGACCTTGTTTTAGTGCCATTATTTCTAGAATTTCAACTACAATTCCCTAATGGATCTCCCTTGACCACCACTAATACATCAAAAATGAACTTTGGAATTTCCTTCATATCAAACTGATACGAATAAATTGAATTAAGGTGTTGAATAGTTGTTGTATAATATATTTTCCAGAAAATAAAACCAAAACACAAATTAAATTATTAGGTATTTTAAATAGGCTATTTTATACTCTGTGCATTTAGTCACTGAGTTATTTTCATGGGTAAAAGTACCAGATATGGTTTTATCTATTCATCAAACATTTTTCAACATTTAATCTTTACCAGAGTCATTTCTGTCATTCTTAAATAAGTGTAAAAGAATAAACTACTAAGCTATGTTAAGTGACAGAAACTCCTAAATAGACTTCAATAAATAATCTTGATGGGACTTGTAATTTTTAATTCACTGTTGATAGAAAATGTAATTACCACCAGGGATCTCTTCAGAACTGTGCTTACCATTATACATATTTTTGAAAAATGCCGTAAAATCCATTTTAATTAAATTCATATTTTATTCCCCTCAAGAAAAACTTTCAGTTGGAAGGTATATGTATATAAATAATTTTTAATGAAATAAAAATATCCTTCCATTCAGTACATATTTTCTGTGACGCCTTGTAGGGACAGTTTTTATCAGAAATAACCAGAGTATATATTAATTTTAGATAATTGTTTTAGTTATCTATAGTTAAAAACTATTAAGGAAATGTGTAATTTCCAAAAATGCTTCTCCAGGGCCAGCCAGATAGCTCAGAGGATTAAAGCATCTGCTTAGGCAGATGCAGGGACCAGATTCAACCCTTGGCCTGCCATGCAGGACCCACCTTTGGGGTGTACTGAGGTGGTGATTGAGACCTCATGCAGTGGCATGCACCTATAATCCCAGCACTTGGGAGGCTGAAAATGATGGTCACTGTGTGTCCATTCTATGTTATGATACCCTGTATTAAAATACATAATATATATGTATATACAATAGGCATACACAGATGATAAAATATTATTTCTCTAGCTCACTTTAGATACTTTAAAAGTTAGTCAGATTTTATAACATCTCCCAAAAATATCTTGACATTACATAGAGAAACCTCTCAATGGCCAACATGAAACAACAACTAAATTATTCCCAATATAATATGAACCTATTAAATTACTTTTGATTGTTTTTGTATTATAATATTTACTGCTCATATTTATAATTGCTACTACTATGTGAAAGTCATTTCCTTTACACTGAAGTTATTTAATGCAACTACCCTGAGATCTAGGCAATATTTTTATTTTTTATTACTTTTATTGAGAAACAAATAACAATGAGACAGTTTCAAAACTGATTAATAGGACAGTTTCACTAATTAATACATTGAATATTGTTATCTTAGTGAATATTCATAGTATAGGATACAGACATTATATCCTGTCCAAATACCATAGGTACAAATCTTTCCTCTCATTGAATTAAGAGAAAGTAGCTGCATATCTATCCTAACTATTTTGTATATACAGATCCAAAATGGTCCTTCCCTTGTAATATATATATATATCCTGTCCTATGGATAACTCAGGCAATATTTTTACTATCTCAAAGGTAAGCATCAGAAAGCTGAGAAATAGAGACTCCATGATTCACTTAACAGAACATTGTTAATAAATAATCAAATGGAATTCTGAGCAAGGTCATGTTGCTTTAGTGCCTGAGCCCCAGCATGAACAGACAATTGACTGACCACCCACATGCCTCCTCATTCTCTGAACGCAACCTTTGAATGTCAACCTCCCTAATGTGCATCTGCGTGAAGGTAGTCACATCATGATGAATCCCACAGACGATTCCAGTCAATGAACTATTGATACTGTGGGTAATTCAGTTTTACTTATTTATTAATAACAATGTCCATAAGAAGACTAGGTGTGATTTCAGTTGAGATTAGCGATAAATATACACTCAGTATATTTTGTCATGAGGATCTTTCACTCTACAAAGATATACAGCAATATTATTGCTTTATAAAATTAATAGAATTATAGTGAATTACATGAATGCTCTGTTTATGCAAGAATATTAATAGCATTTTATGCATTATTAGAGAACTCATATTCCCAGAAAATAAATTCTTCAACTTGTGAAACATATATTTAAGCTAAGCAACATTACCATTATGATGAAAATAGCAACACATCAGATGTTACTTCAAGTGAGAAAATACTTTTGAATTCTGTGCCTGTTAATCTTAATATGTCAATTTGTCTGATTTAAGAGATACCTTGCAGAGTAATTCTGAATATTGTTAGTTGTGTCTCTGTGGATTTTTCAGTGGTGACTGGAGCAAGTGCCTACAAACAGAGGGATGAGGACCTGTCCTGACTGTGAGTTCCTTGGCTATGGCTGGGGTCAGTTAAAAGGGCAAGACAGAGGAGGCTTGAAGTGAGGTTAGAACTTCTTGCTGCTTTGAGCACTTGTGTTTTACTGCCATTCCCTGTAGATCTACCTTCATGCTCCTAAGCATTCCTCCCACAACTCAGCACAGAGCTTCTGAGCTTTTCAGATCAGACCTGTGCTGTGTCCTTGACCCCTCTTGCTACATGACTCCAGTAATTTGGATTAAGTGTCTACTGGCTCCTTCAGCTTTCCAATGTGGAAGTGGAACCTTTTTTCGTATGATATCTGCATAGTTTCATATACATTTAGTCACCTACTTACTAACCAGTTCCATTCTAAGAAAATAATTGTAATTCAGACTTCTTCCCAAGTATGACAAAGACAGCCAAACACTTTTGGCACAAATCTATAATGTATACTGTACCGAAGATACTGTAAAATGGAAAGAAAAAGCTTCTCAAAGAGATGGAACTAAAATGAGGAAAAGGAAGGAAACAGAAGGAAGAGAATGTATGTGTGTATATCTGTATCTAAGTGTCTATGTACACAACATAGCTTGGATAATTGCCCTGCTGCTTACTACTGATTTATTGGAAGGAACTGTTAATACTTATTATATTCTTCCTTTTAATTTCTTGACCAATTTTGCATGCTTATAGCTGATATTCTAAACAACTAATTTGAAGTCGACCATATTCAATATAAGAATCATTGTTGAGATCCTATCATCTTGTTCAATGAAATTATCATTTCTAAGGTTTTATATTTTTGTTCTTTTAGCAAAACAACAAAAAATTAAACATATAAAATACTGTAAATAAAGTACCTTTTGCTTTTGTGATATGTATATGCAGCCCAACTGAGACAATGACTGGCAGACGTGTGAGTTACTTCCAAAATTCATTCGTGCTTGTGAATTTACTAGAGCAAAGTCCATTCATATTAATGAAATTTTTAACTTGATTATTCCAAGGTTGGGGATTTATTATATATATTCTCCTCCAGGAAATGAACCATCATAATTTATTTTGATGTTTTTAAACAAATAAAGCAAAGATTATTCAAAATTAACCGATTTTTAAAAATATGTTTTAACAATTCTATAGCTATAACTGAAGTTAATATGCAGTACATGCTTTACTTAGGCAATTGTGCATGTAATACACTATTACTGTTACTTCAGACAGGGAAAAATCAAAATTTTTATTTTATTTTATTATGTCTTTAAATTTAATTTTATTTTGAAAAGTAAAAGCAAAGCAAGAACAAAAATCAGAAACAAAAAAAAATCCAGAGCAACATACAACAGAACACGTTATAGATTTTCAAACCAAGATTAACAATGGATGATATATTATCTATTTTATCATCAAATCTGTTGCTCAGATTAGCAGATAGAGTTATGTAAGATTGGGCATAAAGTTTGATATTACCACTTGCTTTCAAGAAATCTTAAATTTTTGTTCTTGTTTCTTTTTTTAATGGCCTTCTAAGTCTGTACCTTTTCTAATATCATATCAGTTATTACTATACTCACTCTAAAAAAACTTAAAAGATGTTAAAAATTGAAAAATTGACACTGCAATCATCCCGTCAATGTAAATTCCTTACAAGTTCCACCGTATAAAAATAAATTTGCTATCTTATCATTAACTGTAATCAAGTTCTAGGAAGGTCTTAACACTGAGCTTTTGGCACAATATTATTTCCATTTCTACTGCAACTCTGAGTTTTGTTTTTTTTTTAAATTGGAATAAGGCATTGTAGTCATGACAAAAGGAATATTATTCTCCAGTGATTTCTCAACAATAATTGTTCCTAAAATTAGAAATGCAGTCTTGAGAAGAGTAAGAGACTGATGAGTTAGCATGAATCATTCTGTAGACTATAATATTACAGCAAAGCAATGGCAGATACTCTCTCTCCTGTCTTTCATTAATAAATGCAGAGACGCATTTTTACATTACACTAAAATGAAAATAAGTTTTTTTCTTTTTTCTTTTTGTGGAACCAAGGATAGAACTCAGGCCTTTGTGCTTTCCAGGCAAGCACTTATTGTCCTGAGCTATTTCCCCAGCTCCAACAAATAAATTTTAATTTGGGGCAACCTGCTTGGGAGCCCCCATTCTGTCCCTCTCCAATAGAAGCTTTTCTATCCAATAAAGTTTTTTTTTCTCAAAAAATTGTTGTAATTTAAAGTAAAAGACCATCATTTATTACTTACTTAAAATATGCTTAAAATTTTTTGCTTAACATGCACCTTTACAGAAATAGAATTTTTAATGACAATCAATTTATAGCCTATCATTATACCATGATTTTTTATTTATAATGCAAATACCACTTTTAAATTAATCTATTATTTGTCAAGTGAATTTGTTGTTTCATTTATTAGACATAAATCTGTTTGTTTTCTCTTTCCTATATTGTTCCATAAGTTTAACATTTGACTATTTAGAAATAAAATATTCTTGATTTGATTAAGTACTATGTCTTAGTTTCTTTTTTCTCTTTGCTGAGACAAAAAACCAACACTGAGGAAATACCCAACAATTAAGGAAATAAAACTTCATTTAGTTCATATTTCCTGGAAGTTTGAGTCTGTAATTAGCTGCCTCCAAGGGAGGAAGGCAGGAGACACAGAGGCAATAGCTCAAGGTGGCAGGAGCAGCAAGAGTAAAAGGGGAACAGGAACAAGCCTCTTTTCCTCCCTTACACTGCAAGCGGGCTACCTGCTCCCAAGGTGGGAGAAGCACACACACCATCTTTGTGTGAGACGCGCAAGATGAAGATTCTGATTACAAAGTGAGAACCTTGGGCCCCTGATAAGTGAAACTTCTCAACTTCTCCAGTTGACAGAAAGCAACAACCATTACACACACATAGTAGCACATTTTCAAAATTGCTTGGCTGGTCTACTGTTTCTTAGAAAAACATTTCCCTATTTTTTTACTAATTACAAATAAAATTAAAGATGTTATATATAAAACAAAATGCAGAATCTGATAAATGAGTGACAAAAGCAGAAGCACAAGGTCCCTGGGAATCAGAAAGATGATATGGTGTTGAGGTCCTTTATCTTCTTTCTGTCTGATGTATTTTTAAGTAGTGAAGAGCCCTGAACTGTCCTCTAGATGCTCATGTGCTTTTGGAAGCCAGTTGGATATTGATAACTCTTGACACCAGCAGTAGATCCATCCATCAAATAATTCTTAGTTTCATGGCATTATTGGAAGGTGATATAAATAAGAAGGGGAGTCTAATTGAAGGGGGAGGTCATAGGAATTTGACTTTGGGGAAGATATCTAGTTCCTGGTTCTTTATAAAATCATGAGCCAAAATAAGTTTTTCCAACTTTGGGGTGTTTGTTTGTTTAATGTATTAAGATTTTAGTAGGGGTGTGTGACACATCTGTATGCAAGAGATAAATCTAACAACCAAACTATTCTGGAACAAAGACAAAAGTGTTCTCTGAAATCCTTGGCTCAGTAACCAAAAGACAGCCCAACGCACGTTCTAACAGGAAAGGAACATACTCAAATTTGACTTCACTTCAATTCAGGCTAACAAAGACTAAGTGAAGAATCACGACTTCATCAGGTTGAAAGAAGATCTCCCGCATCATGTGGCTCACCAAAGTCAGAGAAAACCAACAGAGAAGCAGGACTTCCGTCTCCACCAGCTAGTAGCAAAAATATCTCTCTAAAATATCAAGGAAAGAACATCAAAAATAGCTGAGTCACTCCTATGCCTGTTTATGAAAAATATCAAAGTGTAGCCTTGGTGAGGAACTTGAACTCACTTCCTCCCAGAAATTATGAGGAGTCTCATCTCTGTAACACTCAATCAGAGTCAAGTACAGAAACTAGATTTATTATTCAGTAATACTAACAATGAACACATGGGCAACTTAGTTATGCAAAATTATTTTCAAAAGGAAGAAGTACTCAGGTATGAAGTCAATAAATATGAGACCAAAGTGCTAAACACTATATTTAAAATAAAATAATGCACAAATCAAAACAGAAAATCTGCATACATGGATTAAAAGATACAACATAGTGAAGGTGTCATGACCATAACTTTTTGTTGTTGTTGTTGTTGTTGTTTTTGTCTTTTTGAAACAGGGTCTCACTATGCAGTTCAGGCTGGCCTTAAGCTCACTTTGTAGCTCAGGCTGGTCTCGAACTCACAACAATCCTCTTGCCTCAGCCTCCCGAGTGCTGGGATTACAGGCATGTGCCACCACGCCCAGATATGACCATAACTTATACATCACAAAGACTATAATTTTGGTTAAAATCTCACAAATCATTTTAAAGCAATGCAGAAATATTTTTCCAAAGCTTATGTGAAAATACAAATGAACTAAAGTAGCTAAACCGATTTTGAAAAAAGAAGAACTGTGTGTTCCTACATCACTCACTGATGTGAATCAGTGTACCCAATTTTGGGCTGCACTATTCAGTGACAGTAATCAGAAGTGTACTGGTACAGGCATTGACATAAAAGTCAATGGACCAAAATAGCGAACTCAGAAATAGACACACACAAGTAAGTCTCACTGATTTTTTTTTTACAAAGTTGGAGAAGTACTCCATGGAAGAAAGATACCCTATTAATCAATACGTGCTAAGCAATTGGACATCCAGAAGCAGGAAAAGCAAGTTCAATCTAAGTATCGCTTTTTTACCAAAGTAACTCAAAATTGATACAGACTCAACCATTGCGTTACAAAACCTTTTGAAGAGAAATACAACAAAAAATCTTTAGAAATAAAGTCCCGGTACAATGTTCTTAGATTTTAAAATAATGCATCATTTCTTTGAAAAGTAGGGTAAATTAAACTTCATTAAAGGTACAAGATTGCTTTCAGGAAAAACCTATGATAAGATGTAGAAGACAAGCCCAGAGAAAATTAACCTAACTCACATACTGCACAAAAAATTAGCATGTGGAATATAAGAAAAACTCTCATTGTATAATAACAAGAGGACAAAAATCCAATATAAGATGAGTAGAATATATGAAGACAAATTTTATCAAAAACACACAAATGGTAGGTATATACTTGAAAATATACTCAATCCTATCAGCTATTAAGTAAATGCAAATAAAACCCACAATTAAATAACACCCAATTGACAAATGTAAAAGAAAATGGTTGTCACAACATTAAATTCAGTAAACACAGGGAGAAAGTGAATCATCTTTTTATTACTGGTAGCAACGTCAGATTGTACACCACCCTGGAAAAAAATTGTGCACTTTCTTTTAATACATTAACAGGAAATAATTATTTAACCCAAAATATGCAATCCTAGGCATTCAATCCAAAGAAAGTAAGATATATTTATAAAAGCAATGATAAATACAATTTTAGTTTTTTTTTATTTTTAAGAGGCATGAAAGAATTTATCAGGCTAATTTTTTTTTTAAAGTACATACCATGATCCCTCACTTATTATGGAGGTTGTGTTCCAGACACCCCCGTGAAAAATGAAAATCAGAGAGACAGAAACTTTATATTTATTTTAGTGTTTATATTTATTTTCAGGCTTTGTAACCCTTCCCATACTCTTATATACCTTTTTCACACTTTTCAAAACACTTCTAATATTCTTAACCATTTTCTAAACTCTTTAACTTGTGTACTTTTAACACATACATACACTGTACAGTGCTGCAAAATCACGCAACTTAGCAAAAAATCCATGATAAATAATTCAGATTAATTTGTTTTGAAAACCTGCAAAACAGTGAGTCTGTGACAGTGGAACCCCAAAATAGCGAGGGACTACTGTAGTCAAAGAAACAGAGAACATGTCCTCTAGAGGGAGAGGGATGGTTATGACAAACGTTGAGGTTTTCTTTGCAGACTTGGTGATCTATTTAGGATGCACCTGTGAGGTTTGATGATTTGCTCACTTGCTGGACTATGTTAAATGCAAGCCATTTACATGAGTTGAAAACTGAGATATACTTTACTCTTATGGAGCACTTCCTGAGGATGGAGGCATTGACAGGAGATGCCACAATGCACAGGCTTAAGACAACAGCCAGGAGCTTGGAGTTCTGTTTACAGGCTGAGAGTGTTTAAGGCTTTTAAGACTTTTCCCTGGAAGGAAAAAAAGAATGCTTGTCAAATGGGTCTTCTGCATTTAAGATAAACACGTGCTTTTTGTCCTTGCCTCTTCTTGTGTGGTGAATTACACTTACTGATTTGCATATGCTGAACCATTTTTGTATCCCTACCATGAAGTCTGCTTGGCCTTGGTGTAGAATATTTTTGATGATTTGCTGCATGTTGTTTGCCAAAATCTTAATAAAATTTTTGCATCTATGTTCATTAGAAGGATTAGTCCATAGAGTGCTTGCTCTCTTTCTCTCTCTCTTTCTCTCTCAAATACATTTCTTATTTGGAGATTAATATAATGTTGACTCTCTGAGAATGATTTTGAAGGTGCTTCCTCCCTTTCAACTTCATTTAAGTTTGAAAATTATTGATGTTAAATTTTCCCTGAAGTTGTAGAATTCATCTATGAATCCATCATATTTTTCTTAGTTGGTAGTTATTTGGTTTTTGTCTTATTTGAAATTACTGCCTCAATTTCATTGTCTTTTATTGGATTGTTTCTGATGTTTAAGTCTTCTTGATTCAGTTTTGGTAATTTAGGTGTAGCTAGAAAACTCTCAATTTCTTTTGAGTTCTCTAAGTTTTTCATTCATACATGTTGGTAAAGTAGTTGCTAATAATTTTCTGGTGATTTCACCTTTAAGTTTTTAATTGCAATGCTTTGTATTTTCTCTTTTCTTTCCATTTTTTTATTTTAAAGTAAATAAGGGCTGGAGAGATAGCTCTGTGGTCTAAGTGCCAATTTGTCAAGCACAAGCACCTATGTCCAATCCCTCGTCCTGCACACCATGCTGGCCCCTCCTGGGGAATGCCAAGCTGGCCTCTGAGACCAGGCATGGTGTCCCACACCTGTAATCCCAGCGCTCGAGAGGCTGAAACAGAAGGATCACTACAAGTCTGAGCTTCACCGTGAGACCCTGTATAAAACACACATTATAAAAAATAAAGAGAAAATAAACAATAAAAGCAATTGTATACAATTTCAAAACTAGATTGTAGGAAAACAACAATTGTTAGTACATTGCATATTGTTATCTTCCAATATTACAAAATATAGGCATAAAAATTAATTAAATAATGTGGGCATGAGTGTTTGTTTGCAACAAATGACAAGAAATTAGTAATATATAATATATTATATATGTATATTATATACAACATATATTATATGTTATATAATTTACATTGTATAATGTATGTTATATATATAATTGACCAAATAATATGGGCATAACATTTCTTTCCCATAAGCTAACAGAAATTAGTAATATATGCATATATAATATACATACACATTATGTACATGTATGTACACATACGTTATGTACATATTATATATAATAATGTATGTGTGTATATGTATATTTCCTTTTCTCTTTATTTTTTGTCATTTCTCCCATGATAGTTTCTCTTTGTTTTGATGATTTTCTTCCCATTTCACAATATCTACTGTACATTTTGAATCTTATTTACTTATTGAATCTTTTCAGTTTCTTACACTAGAGAGACAATATGGTATCTACCCATGCTAGTTGCTTATTTCACTTATGAGTATATAATTTTATGACTCAAATTGTATTGTTTTCCCTAAAAGGCCTCAAGGTTTCCTTCTTAGTATCTGAGTAGTACTTCATTGAAGAAAAATTTATCCTTCTTAGGTTGTTGATCACTGAGTTGTTCCTAAAGTTTTTCTATGAAAAAATATGCTACTGTAAACATAGGTACACACATATCACTGTGGTGTGATGATTTAAATTCTTCTAAGGAAATACCCACCAGGGAAGTACGTGAGTTCAATCAGATCTGAAGTCCTGGGTTTTCAGGAATTTCCCAAGTGGTTGTGTTATTCTGTATTGCTGCCAACAGTGGAGAAAGGTTCCTCTTACCCCATAGCCCCTCCAGCATTTTGCTTGGTCAACTTCTTGATGACAGCCATTCTTTCTGGGGTGAGATGACATCTTGGTGTCATTTTAATTTGAATCTCTCAGATTGTTGTCATATATTTAATTCCAATTTGTATTTTGTCATCTGAGAAGCATATATTCATCTTAGAAACCCATTTTTGGATCGGATCTTTAAATATGGGAGGTCTCAATTGTTTTTCTATTATTTATCTGTTCTAGACACACATCCTTTGTTTAGGGAACAGTTTGCTAATTCTTTGCCCACTCTGTGGGCTGTTTTTTCACACTGTTAGTGATTTCTTTTATTGTGCAAACATTTTTTAATAAGATAGATCTCATTGCTTGATTTCTCATGAAATTTGTTTTTCCATGAAGTCCCTGCCTACCCCATGTCTTCAAGATTCCTGTCTACTTCCTCCTTTAATAGATTCAGTGTTTCTACTATAACATTTAGATATTTGATTTGTATTATATTTAATTCAGAGAGAAATGGTTCTATGCTTATATTAAGCATGTAGAGAGCCAGGTTTTTCACCATCATTTATCAAAGAGGCTTTCTTCCTTCCAGTGAAAACATTTTCCTGTCTCTAAACATGAGGTGGCTAAATGTGATTATAGTTGTGTGCAAAGGTTTACTCTGCTCCACTGATCTTTAAGTCTGCTTCTTTGCAGCACAAATGCCAATTTTATCACAGTAACTCTATAGTATAATATCAAGTCAGGGACTGTGGTGCCTCCTGCCTTGTCTTTGTGGCCCAGGATTGCCTTGGCATTTCTAGGTTTCTTCTCATTCAAATGTCATTTTCATGAAGATTACATTAGATCTATATAAAAATTTTGGAAATATGGCCCCTTCACAGTGTTGGTGTTTCCTGTTAATGAGCAAAAGATGTCCCTCCATTTTCTGATATTGCCTCTAACTTCTTTTTTCGGTGTACTTTAATTTCCATATGCAGAAGTTTTACTTCCTTTATTAGACTGATTCCTAACAATTTCATTTTTGGATGCTATTGTGAAGAGTGTGCTTTCCCCAATTTCTCTCTCAATGAGTTTTTTGTTTGTGTACAAAAATGGTATTGAATTTTTGAGTACTGATTTTGTATCTTCCCATGCAACTGATTTTGGCTATGAAATCTAGGAGTCTTTCGATGGAGTTTATAGGATATTCTATCTGAAGTACCATGTCATCTATAAGAATGATAATTTATCTTCATCCTTTCCTACCCTTATTCCTTTAACTTTTCTGTTTTGTCTAATTTCTCTGGTGAATGTTTTCAGAACTATGTAGAAAAGGAGTGGTGCTAATGGGTGCTCTTGCCTTGTTTGTGATTTTAGAATGAAAGCTGCCTTTTTTTGATACATTTTTGTATTATGTTGGCTGTTTTCTTGTTGTAGATGTCTTTTCTTTTTTCATAGATGTCTTTTAGCAGATTGAGATGCAGACCATCTGTCCTAAAGTTTTGTAGATTTTTAAATAATTAATGAATTCTAGACTTTATCAAAACATTTTTCAGTACCTATTGAGATGACCATGTGATTTTTATGTTTGGTTCTGTTGTTACAGTTTGTTACATTTTTTGATTTGTGTATGTTGAATCATCCTTGCTTATCAGGGATATATTTCTCTTGGCTATGGTTTATAATATTCTTAATGATTTGTTGAATTCTTTTTGCTAGTATCTTATTGAACATTTTATTTGTTTGCTATCTTTTAAAAAAGAATTAAAATGTAGTAAAATAATTACAAATGATACAGAATTTCACTAAACAAAATCATAAGACTTCAGCAATGACTATTATACTTCACATTGCTGTTTTAACTGCTTCTCATCGTGAGCAGCCAAAAGACGTTTTAAGGCCCATCTTCTGTTTACAGAGCTGCACCCCCATGTCTAGGCCCCATTCTAAACACTGAGTCATTGCAGATCAAACTCTCAGTGTCATGTGTGAGTCTTCCTATTCAAGTCATAGGAAAAATTATGCCCTACTTTACTGACGCATTTTGTTCTTCCTGACTGATGCCAACATAGCATGGCTGATATTCTACCCAATGAGCTCATAATACAGCTGAAATTTAGGAAACTAAAGCAAAAACACTTAAATAGAAGTGAAAGGTTATTACCTATCACTGACGTCATTTAGCTGTCTGTCCTTGGCCAACTCATTTGGGTCTGTATGCTCTGGTCTTTCTGTTTACAATACAAAGGTATGGGATAAGTTGAATTTTTGAATTGGTTTTGGCTCGGCAAGTTTGTAATTTTTTTAAGAACTGATTTTACATTTGTTCCACTGCTCTAGTGCACTTGCTTCTTTTTCTGAAATTATCACTTTATATGTCCTCTTAAAGTAATGTTATTTCCAATGAAAATCTTGACTCACCACACACTTTTCATGAATCAATATATCTAACAATCATCCAGAAGAAAAAGTAGTATATTAGACATGTTTGTTGAACACAAGCTAAATCTGTCTTACTCACTTTCCTGTGTCCTAAATATTTGGTTCTTAATCTGAGAAAGAAGGGGAAATTGGATTTTGGCCTGGCAAGAATTTCCTACAACTGCCTTAGAAGTTTGGTTGTCCTTTTGAAGACTTTAAAAGTAGTATTTGCCTATTATGGTGTGATGTGCTTGTCAATAATGACTAGTGTATATGTAGAGCTAAAACTGCAACATATATATATATTATATATTAACTTCAATTTTGTTTTATTAATTTTAACATCTCTTTCAAAGGTGTAATAAATATACAAAAACTTGACTATGTCAAATATCTAAAATTTATGGATGACAGTATTTAGACATAATTAAATAAATGAACATACACACTACCTTCACACATTCATTTTACTGTAAAATGAGCAAGGGACTTAAATAGACATTTTTGTTAAAGAAGACACAGACAGGTGCTCAATATATGAAGAGGTGCAGAGTATTATTCACTAACAGCAAAATGCAAATCCTTCTGCTTTGAAATATCACTTCATACCTATAGGATAAATTTTGTTTAATTAGCAGTACTGGTAAATCCACAGAACAAAAAAAGGAGCACTTGCATACTGCTGATAAGAATGTAAAGCATTGCAACCACGAAGGAAAACTATATGGAGTTAAAAGAATTCTTGCGTGATCGAGCAATTCTGAGCAATTCCACTTCTGAACCTTCTTCCATAGGAAACTCATTCATTATTTCAAAAACATCTCTGCATTCCCGTGTTCCATACAGCTGAATTCACAATAGAGAAGATGTCAAACCTATCTTTTTAATAATACATAAATTATATATCTATGTAATATGCATAAATAACTGTACACATATGTTTTGATTATAGAAGAATATTGAGACTTACAGAACTGTGAGTCCTACTCTTTGAGGAAACGTGGGCAAAACTGAAAGATAGTACATTAACTGAGATAATGCAGAGAGGTAAGCAAGAATTTCATGGTCTCACTTTTATAAGGCATTCAATGTTGTCAAATGCATTAAACCAGAGAGTAGAATTCTGATGACCAGGGTTTAGAAGGAGCATACAATTGAGTTGTTCTCCTCAAAACAACTCAATTTCAATTATCGTTTCATATAAAATTCATACAATTTCATACAAAATTTGAATTATGAAAGTGAGTAAGTTGTAGAAATCCCCTGGTACAACATAGTGCCTGTATTTGATGACACTATATTGCATTCTCATTTAAAAAAATGTTGAAGGGTTCCATAGAAAAATAGTAGGGCAGCCTAGTATCAGTAGATACTGTATGAAGATATTGCTGAACACTTTTAAATGAACAATGCAATGTATTTGATTGGAGAGAGTTGTAGAAAGAATGCTACTTTTATAGACAATTTGATAATTCCTAAACAATTTTCTTAAACAAGATATTTGTTATAATTACATTGTAAATAGTACTATTCCCCTGACAATACTGTTTATAGGTTAGGAAAAAAATTAAAATTGTGATTTCTTCCTTAAGTTATTGCTTAAATATGTAGCATGACTTTGTACCTTAATGTAATATAATGATTTGAGGACAGCAAATACCATATTTTTGTAATACTTGAGAAGAAAAGTCTTCCATATTAAATAAAATATATACAATCAACTGCGTAATTTTATTTATTTATTTATTTAGGCAGCACCGGGGATTGAACTCAGTCCCTTGTGCTTGCCAAGCAAGCGCTTATTCTACTGAGCTATCTCCCAGTCCTTAACTATATAATTATTGAGAAAATATTCTATTAAACAAGTCCTTATTCATCATTTGCCATGTAACTGCAGTAAACAATTAATTCTTCATTATACATACTGGCTTATTCAGGAGATGATAGCCAGTGTTCTGTTTTGTCAGGAGTAAATCCTATAAAAAGTAAGACAACTAAGGCCAGCCACATTGCTCAGCAGATTAAAGTGCCTGCCTAGGCAGATGCAGGGGTGGGGACTTCCTCTGCACAGTGTGCTGGCCCTGCCTTGGGGGAGTGCTGAAACAGCAGTTGAGACTGGGTGTGGCGCCACACAGCTGTAATGCCAGCTCTTGGGAGGCTGAACACAGATGGATCACTAGGAGTCCAACATATGTAGTGAGACTCTGCAGACTCTGTAAACCCTTTCTAAAGCAAAACAAAACAAATTAAATAAATAAGATATAAGACAACTGAAAATGTACAATAGCATGCATCTTGAAACCATAATTTTATGTGAAATTAAACAGATGAACAAAGTTAACTTTTACATTTTTTCTGATATGAGAAATCCAAAATATAAATAAATAACACATTAAAAACAGATAAAAGAAAACAGGAAAATATAGCTTTTACTAATGGGAAGATGACCAGCTGATGGAGGGAAAGTTCAGGAAAGAGGAGAAAAGGATTTAAAAATAATTCTGATGTGCAATGTTGGCATACCAACTATCCACAATTACACAACATTCACTATGTTATGCAAACCGATGCTAATAAAATTAAAACAAAAGAAAGTATTGACTACCAAATTAAATGGTCAGTTTTTTATCTAACAAGGTAAGGACTTTAAGTGAAATAAATATCTTTATAAATTTAAAGTGAATGTGTTCAAGGAGCTGGGAATATAGCACAGTGGCACAGAGACTCCTGACAAGTGCAAGGTTGTGAGTTCAATTC
This sequence comes from Ctenomys sociabilis, assembly GCA_004027165.1. Classification (NCBI taxonomy): domain Eukaryota; kingdom Metazoa; phylum Chordata; class Mammalia; order Rodentia; family Ctenomyidae; genus Ctenomys; species Ctenomys sociabilis. Next base: position 40,846 of record PVKA01017600.1, read on the forward strand.
CTATTACAAAAAAAAAAAAAAAGTTGTTTTGAAAGCATTTCTGTGTTAAAATAGTATCTGACCCAATGGAATGCAGTCCGATGGTGGGCGCCTGACACCAATTCTCATGGGGCTTGTGCTGTCGGCCTGAGATACCCAGTGTGCATTCAAATTACTAAGATTGAAAAACTTCAGCATTTCCTGGTCATACGTGTTAGAGAATTTATATGGACACAGTGAATTGACTTATATTTTACAGGTAACTTTTCAACATTGAGGGATAGCTTATTTATTTTCCAGGGTCAGGGCTTTTTCTCTTATGCCTACTCTAAAATGATACACCATGCATTGTGTTGTACTTTATATTTGAATTCTTAGGTGAAAGTTTTTACACAGTCATTGAACCATTAATAATTCTGGAGTAGAGTTCTTGAGAGATAGAGATCTGATTGTATTTGTTTCCAAGTACCTGAATCCTAGTTTTGTTTTTACTTTTAGTTTTTCAATTCTTCTAATGCTTATTAATTAAGTATGCAGTACAGAAGCAGTGACCATCAATCATGGCATGCCATTAGATTCCTCTGAGATGCTTTGAAAACACAAAATACCTGAACTGAAATTGAAAATTTGACCTGGGCAGGGCCAAGGTGCTGACACTTTTCAGTTACCACATACTCTGATAAGATGGACTATGGTTGCAGTTGAAGAGCCACAGTTAAAATACTTAATATCACTGAACCCCAATTTTCTCTTCTAGGAAATCATATTTATGCATAGCATGTAGAAACAATGCAGAAGTAATTAGATATAATGAACAAAGTGGTCATAAAAAAGTTGCAGTCCAAGAAGATATAAAACCAGGAGAAATGTTACATCAAAGGAATTCTTTCATGTTGCTTTTTCACACTAAGTTAAATCCCCAGGTTTTTAAAAACTTTAAATATTTATTAGTTCTTTCTGGCAGTATGTAATGATTTTATTCATTATAGGGAATTGATAGATGTACGTAACACATTTAAATTATTTTGCTCTTCCCTCCACCCTCCTTTTTGTCCCTCAGAATCAGAATCAAGTATTTATCTTGTATGTATTCATGAATTTAATTATCATTGCCACTGGACATTTTGTTTTGAGTTCTGCTAAGTTACTTAAGTTATCAAGGCTGGGCTTGAACTTCCAATCTTCCTGCCTTAGACTCTGCAAGTCCTAGAAGTATAGTCATATATTACTATGCCTGGAAATTTAATTTCTTTCTTTCTTTCTTTCTTTCTTTCTTTCTTTCTTTCTTTCTTTCTTTCTTTCTTTCTTTCTTTCTTTCTTTCTTTCTTTCTTCTTTCCTTCCTTCCTTCCTTCCTTCCTTCCTTCCTTCCTTCCTTCCTTTCTTTCTTTTTCTTTTTCTTTTTTTTTTTTTTTTGTTATTTGGTACAGGGTCTCCCTACACAGCTTGAACTTGTAGTGATCCTACTATTTTCAGCCTCCTCAATGCTGGGATTATATTAAAGAATCACCATGCATGGACTTGGTTGTCAGCTCTAAGCTCCAAGGGGCGGGGTGGGCATGGTATGTGGTACCGAGAATTGAACCCCTTGAGCTGTGCTTAGCTAAGTAGTCACTTAGTCTGAATCTTGTCATCCCAAGAAAATTAATTTATTATTTTCATGAAACTTAAATTGAAAAGAATAAAATGTTCGATAATTATCCAAACTTAAAAACATACTTCCTCTCACTTTGTATCATACATTTACAGTAAAAGAGGGTATTGACATCATTCAAATTACTCATTTTTTAATGATCCAAACACTTCAATTCTCAGTTTCTAATAATTTTTAAAACATGCTAAATATACATTAGTTCTATACTTTGTTTTATATTTTATCCTCTTATAACCAGCACTGCAATATTTAATGTTTTCAAAAAATTCTCAGAAGTCAACAAGCATTCATAATTTTCTAACTATTTAGCAGTACTCATTTTTTTTAGCAGTAGTCATTTTGATTGTTGAGAGTATACATTTGAGCAGCCTTGAAATATATTTACTTATATTGTTGATGAAATTATAGAATGTAAATGGAAAGAATTATTAAAGATATTGTTCTGACACATTTTGTTGTCATGATAATGTTTTGGACAAAGTAATCATAAATTAATTCAATACATTATTTAAAGATTTCTAATGAAAGCACTAGAAACAGTTGGAAACTTGCTTGCTTAACAGGATAAATGCCATTTGGATTTGTAATCATATGTGTGTTAATGAACAGATGTGTATTTGGTGTTGTCTACCATTACAGTTTTGATTTGTGAGCCCTATTTTTTATTTAGCAGTTTTATTTATTCTATGATTTAGCATTTTATGGAAATCTCTATATTTGTATTTCACTATACATTTCTGTTGTTAAAATTATTTTAATGTATTTAATTGCCTTTATTTTTACATCACTCTGTTCTTTTGAGAGAATTTTGCCACTAGTTATTACTGTTTATGTAGAAAAGATTCATCCTTAGTGTTGTCACATTTCTCTATAGGTTAACGACATAAATATTTGAATGAAAGCAAAGGATAAGCGATGGTACCCATAAAACTTTAAAAGAACAAATCTGCAAATACTTAGCAGCCAAAGCGTGAAAAGAAGTGTAGGAGATATCATATATTATTTTGGTAAGAAGTAAGAGAGAGGGAACACTGAGCAGGCATTGTTCTCCTGTCCACAGTATAACTATTGCTTTGGTATAAGTTACCAAGATGCTGAAGAAATACCCAGAGACTACTTGAGTACATAAGGTTTACAGAATTTTATAACAAAGAGCCTCTGGTTGCAAACAGCTCAACAAGTAGCATTCAGCATGCCAACTTGTCACTATGGAGTATTGACATCAATATTCCAAAAACAGACACCTTTACCTTATGTGAAGAAAAGATCACTCCTCACAGATAGCTCTCGCCCAGTTTGCAGAGCATGTGTTGGGCCTTAGTGGTCCTTCAGATAATACTTATCCAGATATTTCAGACAGATCTGCTTTTGTTGACCCTTTTATTGCTCTAGAGACTTTGAAACAGAAAAGTACATGAAAATTTGAATGGTGTTTGATGCCCCTCTTTGTTAAATAACGAAACACTGAATAAAAATAACAAACTCATTTTGAAAGAAAAACATACAAAAACAGTCATGTAAGAGTCATTTGAGGATATACATTTCTTTATGCATATTGCTGAATATTCCCAATGTACATCCATCTCTTCCAAAGTATTTCATCTACTAATCCTTATCCTTTGTTTTGTAATGTATAGTGTTAGTTCATATCAAATCTCAAATACATTCTTTAACCAACGCTGAGTGCCTTCCATACTCCGATTCAATCAGTAGATGCCTGTAATTAATATCCATTTTGATTCTTCCATGGTTTGTTTGCCTTAACTCAACCCCAGTGGGACTCTTTGTTCTGTCTTCATGTACTTGTCTCAAGACATGGAGGTCACTTTCCCCATGTTATGTGACAGTTTGAATGCGATAAGTAAGTCAATCATTCTGTGTTGCTACAGATGATTTTGTGTCACACCAGCTTTAAGAGCAAAACAGATCTAGACATATAAACTACCATGCCAAGACATAATTTAAAAATAGTTACAGTCCTTAAGCAAAATGAAAGGTCATCAATTATTTCTTCCTGGCACAAGACTGATGAAGCCAAAAATAAGACAAAATCTGACACATGAGGTGAGTATCCAAAAAAGCAATATTGATTTAAAGCACAATCTAGGTAATCTATTTGTGAAACACCTGCCATTCATTGAGAAGTAGAGTGCCAGGGACTTGGACTTGAGACTAATTGGGAAAGATTCAAATGGTCGGAAGAATCTCAGTCACTCCAACGTCTCTAATCACCAAATAAATTTTTCCTTCGGTGTCAGTGTTCTTTCTCTTTTCGAAGCCAGAATTATTCTACTTTGTCTCTATTTTGTTTTAAATTCTAGGTCTATAAATGGTGTTTGATCTCAGCACAAGTCAGGGGACAACTAAGGTGGCCATAGGAAAAAAAGGGGCCATAGTGAAGAGTTGACAGCATCATAGCCTACATCATGAAAAGCCTAGGAAAGGTTCTGTAAAATGTTTCCTAAGATATTTGTCAAAGAGAATGAGATCTTAATAAATTTGACTGTATTTACATATGCATATTTACTAGAAATTTTAAATTTGGGGTTATGTGTTGTCCACTTATTCATAATGCCATTGGTTTGCTCATCATGATTATGCCAACTTGAAGTCAGAAGGGAGCCATATGAGTAAAAATTGAGTTTGTGAAATATAGTCAAATAGATGTGATATAGCATTAATTGTTCAACATCCGATATTCCACGGATAACTATAGTCAGAGGAAGTGTTTGAATGCCAAATGGTTAGAGAAGATAATCATTCATCTGTTTTCAGAAAGTAAGGTATAAACACTTGGAATTATCATATCTACACTGTAAGTAGCTAGAAAATCTTTCTTGAAATTTCAGAGTTTTTTTTTTTTTTTTT
>PVKA01017601.1:0-18704 GCA_004027165.1 Ctenomys sociabilis
GTGGAACCGGGGATTGAACTCAGGCCCTTGCACTTGCCAGGGAAGCACTTATTCCACTGAGCCGTCTCCCCAGCCCTAGAAACATTTTTAAATACAATTTTTTTTAATCTCCAATTATGAAGGGCTACGTATTTAGTGCAGAAATTTTGAAAAAGACCGGAAAGAACAAAGAATAAATTTTAAAATACAAAGAGTTCATTAAGGGCTGGACAGATAGCTCAGTGGATTAAAGCACCCGCTTAGGCAGATGCAGAGCCAAGGGGTTCGATCCCTGGCCCGCTGTGCCAGCCTCATTCCTGAGGTGCGCTGAGATAGTGATTAAGACTGGGTGTGGTAGCACGTGCCCATAATCCCAGTGCTTAAGAGGCTGAAAAACAGGAGGGAACACTACAAGCCCAATCTGTCCGATCTGTGTAGTGAGCTCCTGCAGACCCTGTACTAAAATACAATAAATAAAAAAGTCCATTATATTTGTACCATTAATATTTTGTTATATGAGGTGTGATAAAAATGTAGTAAATGTTTATCTTTTTAAAATCTATTACAGGCCATGAGTATAGCTCAGTGGCATGGCGCCTGCCTGGTAAGCTTGAGGTCCTGAAATCAATTCCAAGTATAAAAAAAAAAATGTATATATATATATATATATATATATATATATATATATATATATATATATATATAACAGCAAAAGACACACTGCCATTAACCCCTCCTCAAAATCCTCCCCCTCACTTTGCATGCACTTAGCCCTCATTTCTGCCACTTTCTGAAGCAGTTCTGAAAGTCTTCCTTCACAAGAGTCTTCAGTTGCACTGTCCTTACTGCCTTGATGGCCTAGTTTGATTCACAGTACTTAGCTTTCCTGGTCATTTTGACTTTGGGGAAGAGAAAGAAGTTGCCTGGTACCAGATCCAATGAATAAGATGAGAGTGACGTGCTGTATTTCTTTTATTTGACAGAAATTGCTGTAACCTTTTTTTTTTTCTATAGCAGGCATCAAATTCAGAACCTTGTGCTTGCCAGGCAGGCACTTATGCCACTGAGCCATCTTCCCATCCCCTAAACTTTTTGAATGGATTCAAGACATCAGAACAGCTATAAAAGGACTTTCAGGAATGGAGGACTTCAGAACTATTTCAGAAAGTGGCAAGACCAAGGGAATGTGTGTTTTAAATGAGCAGGAGTAATCTTAGGAAATTGAGTGGCAATATGTCTTTTACAAAACTACAGTTTTAAATTTTCTATTTAAGGATTCATCATATTTTTACCATACCTTATATGCAGTATATTTCTATTTTATTTAAAAGACTTTATACAGATAAATAGGAATCTGTCTTATGAGAAGTTAAAATCTATTAAGCTAAATCCTTTTCAACCATAAATCCTAACCCAGATCTAGTCCTTAGTTCCCCAGAGGTAATGTGTATGAGAAAGAAGGGACAAATGAGTATTATCTATTAACCTGATGACTTGAGAACCTTGCACATGTGAAAAAAATAACCTATGAAATTCTATTTATTGAATCTATGCTTTTTTGTTTGTTTATTTGTTGTTTTGTTTGCGGAACTGAGGATTGAACTCAGGCCCTTGTGCTTACCAGGCAAGCACTTATTCTACTGAGCTATCTCCCCAGCCCACATCAATGCTTTTAATTCTGACAAATTGTGAAGAGCTAAATGTTGAGAATAACTCAATAAACTATCATATCCATTCTATGGATATATCAAGGTAAACCCATATGCACAAACATAATATGCTTCTTGGTTATAAAAAAAATACACCATATGATAATATTGACGAAAAATATGTTTAGGCTTTTCTATTAGCCCAAACTCATTGCTTTGCAGCCTAAGCTGGGCATGTAGAAGCTATCTGAGTACTACTCAAATGAAGAGAAGACAGGCACAGCCCACTCAGAAGCCACCAAGGGCCCTTGCCACCTAGAAAAATGAGACTTTCAGGTTGCATACTGCAGAGTTTCTTCTTCCTGCTGTTTTTCTTCCTCTATGAGGCCTTTCCCAAGGAGCAGTGCTGTAGAGGTGGCCGGGGTCTCTGCAGCCTGCTGTAGCCAGTGGAGAAGGCTACAGCATACAGTCACAGACAACTGCTTGTGAATAAGAGATCTGGTCTCCCATCCAGACAGGTGGGAGCCAGGCTGGGACACTGCCCTAGAATCCTGGGTCAGGCTGGGTCAGGTTGATGCAAGCCCTGGGGGTTGGGGTGGGGAGCGATCAGGGAGCTGAGTTCCATGTAAGAGGTTCAGTAGGGAAATCCTGAGGGAGAGCCATGCCTGCCACCATTAATTCAGCAGGCTTGGCTAGAAGAGGAGGGCAGACCTTCTGCGTCCTCTGAGTAGGAAACAATGCAAAGAAAATAAAACTAGGGTAGAAGGTGGAAGAAAGGAAGTGAAAGAATACTTAAGCCACAGAAAGAAAGCTACCCACTTGGTTTTAGGAGACAATTTTAGGGAAAGAGAGGCTCAGGGCAGCAACCTAACTTGGGCTAAGGACTGTTTTTACTTATTTTATTTTTTAACATGAAACTGTTTTTTGTGTTTTCACTCATTCTGTGTAAATAAATTGTGTACATACTTGCATCACTGTTTGTGGACTTAAGCCAAAGACAGGATCTGCTTTTTAAAATACAATATTTTATTTTATTTTCTGTATTTAGTGCAGGATCTATAGGGCCTCCCTATGTAGACTGGACTTGTCGTGATCCTGTTTTCAGCCTCCCAAGCACTGGGATGACTACAGGCATACACCACACACCCGGTCTCAATCACTGTCTCAGCACGCGCCAGGGCCAGGGCCAGGACAACAGAGATACACTATCTAAAAAAAAAAAAAAAAAAAAGTCATTATCATGTTCTGATGGTAGATGTCTAGGAATGTGAGTTAGGTTCAAACCAAAACCTCATTTTCCCTATGTCTTGCTATCTAGACCATGGCCAGCATTAAAAATGAAATGGGGAGGACTCGTGAATCCATCAGTGCTCTCCAGAAAGAAAGAAGGTAAAAATTCTGAATGGATGCAGACACAAATGCTGTCAGCAGAAGCAAGTCAGGAGCGTCCCCCTTAGGTGTTTTAGAAAACTTTTCTACAAAGACCTTCCTTTTATTTTTTTTTAATTTGGAAGAAACTCTTCAAGCAGAGAAGTCCTATGTTCCCACCATTAAGGTAAAAGAGAAATTTGACTTTACTGGAGCAGGTGGGCACAAATAAAAACTGTGTCACTGGTTATAGTAAGATTTACTTTTGATTACTTGAACTTATCCCTTGAAAACTGGATAAGCATTTTCTATGGAGTTTTGGTTCTGCTATAGATTGATTTAAGCATATAAACAAGCTTGTTTGTGTCTATTTCTACAAAAATCAGTATACTTTATTCAAGAGCAGCTACCTTTTTACCAGGTTTATTTGGTTGGAGTCTCTTCCATCTTCTTTTTGGGACTCAGGAAGCAAACACTTCTGTGCCTCCGCTTGTCATTCCTTTTGAATAGAAAACTCCTTGCTCTCACTCAACAGTATCTTCTCTGAAGAGATCTGTGTTTTCAGGCACAATCCTTACGTAGAGGCTGAATAACTTAACAATTCCATGTGTGTACATAAGAAGGAATACATTTTATAATTTAAATGAATGAAAGGAAATCCTTTTAAAATTCTGTGATAGCTCATGAAAAGCTGTTCAACAAATACTTGTAAAGTCCCTAAATAATTTACATGTTAAAAATTCTGGGGTCAGTGAGATAGCTGAGCAGTCTAAGTGCTGACTTAGGCAAGCTCAGGAGCTGGGTTTGATCCCTGGCACTGCAGGTTGTGCTGGCTCTGTCCCCAGACACACTGACCTGGCCACAGAGACTCAGAGAATGGGCATGGTTGCACAGGCCTGCAGTCCCAGCTCTGGGGAGGCTGAGAACAGGCGAACTGCTGCAAGTCCAAGCTGCATAGTGAGCTCCTGTACCAAATACATAAAAAAGGAAAGATAAAACAACAAGAAAAAAAATTCGGATCAGTTTCATGGAATATCATAAAAAAATTAAAAACAAAGTTAAAGAAAGTGATATTGAAGCAACCCAGTTTCTAAGCCCCCTTCAATCTCTTTTCTTTCTCTCAATAAATTCTTCCTACTCTTCTTTATTTTTTTAATTTATTTTTTATTTTATTGAAGTACAAATATCAATGAGACAGTTTTATGACACCTTAACAGGACAGATTCAATAAATTAATACATTGCAAACTGTTTTCATAATATTTTGGTATCGTACAAGGTGCATACATGATATTATACTTACAGACATTATTATAGCAGATGTCTCTTATCAGTAAATTAAGAGAGCATAGCTGTTTACGTATCTTATTTTTTATACCTGAATTATATCACAGGTTCAATAATTAATACTTTCTGCCTTATTACTTTCCTAGTGGTTCTCCATAGTACTAGAAGCCAACATAATATCCTGTCCAACCACCATTAGTGAAAATCTTGCCTCTCATAGAATTATGTAGAAGCACAGTGTCATCTATCCCAACTGTACTGTCCATACACACACATCATAATTCTTCCTTTCTATACCCCTTCCTTTGTCTACACCTGTCAAAGATGGGCACTCCATTGTTAGTAAACCAATTTAGGTGCCTGAGCTGGGCAACACAATCCAACACAGTCCAGCATTCCACAACAATAGTGAGTTATCTGAAGAAGTTGTCAACCATAGCCATTTACAGCTCAACTTATTATTATGGTCCTGTGTTGTATATCTCATTTTTATACTTTTCTGCTGGATGGTTAAGACCGAGATAGAGCAAGACTTATATACCAAAATATGTAGTTTTTGTTTCTGATGAGATCAGTGAAGTCTTCTCAGGGTTTATCTTGTAATCCTGTACCTTATTCTGTAGAACCTTTGTCTGTGTCATCCATATGGATGAGTCATGGCCAATGCTTGACCAGTTTGCTCTCTGTGAGAGCCTGAGAGAAAGTTTTCTCTCCATGTGACTCTCCCCAGACACACTATAGAACTTCAGTCTCTTTCCTCTGTGACTCCATAATCTCCTTGTTCAGAAAATTTGGGGCTCAACTGAGTTTCATGATGTTACAGTACGGGTTCTCCTATGTCCTGAGTCTTCGCTGACCTTGAAAGGCTAGGACCAAAATATTGGCTCTTTCTACTCTTTCAAAAGAAAACAAATGACATTAAAAGCCCATTGTGAAACTTAAAGTGTGGAAACAAAAAGGAATTTTTGAAATGTATAGTTTAAAACTTAACTTTTTAAATAATGTTTAAAACTTAACTTTTTGAATAACTGTTTGATACTGATTCCTTCAAATTAAAGTATTCCCTTTTCTGTAATCCATGTCTGCACCACCAATACCCTAAGAATGTGTAATATTGGAGCTCATTAATAAATGAAACAAAGTGAAGGGGCCATCCTGGTGCGTGGCTGCACCATCATTTTTATCAATCTTGGAAAAATTTGTAGACAGTACGACCTTTCAAGTTTGTGTGATTTGTGTGTGACATGATACACAAGGTTTAAATAATAAACTGAATAACAATTTGGGATAGGTAAGATTTCATACAGTGGAGCAATTAATAAAGATCAAATTTTAAGATATTAGCTAGAAGACCTACAGCTGTAGATCCAGGTTCATGATGAGTGTGAAAAAGACCTAAGATATATAGCTACCTGTCAAGTTCAGTAACAGCCAGCATTGTATCACCGAATATTTTTACAAACCCACACATCATCTTAGATAATATTGACATAAAGCATATTATTCCATTGCTGGTTGCCTGTTTATGATTCTGCAATGTGCTCAGGACTCACAAAAGGAAATCCATTCACTGCTTTGGGCCCGACCAGCTTGCCTGGGGACCTCTGGGTTCCTATTAAAAGGCTAGTGTGATTTAGGTTGCTTCGCTCCAGAAAGCTGGAACACCTACAAAAAGCTAAAAGTTTTGAAAGCAGATTTCAGATCATCTGTTAGAATTATTTCTCCAATGATATGATCTATTATTAATAGTAGGCAGTTACCTGAAAAGTAGTAGACTCTCAGCTGCTGGAAATATTTTGTATCAAATGAATTGTGTTCACTAGAAACTCTCCATGAGAATCTCCTCTTTAAAAAAACAAACAAACAGAAACAGCCCTATTGTAAAGAAAGAAAGGATTGAGACACAGTGTTAACTTGAAACAATAGTGTTGGCCCAGTTGCCGATGCTAAAAGTTAAGGTGTTAGGACTGTCAGAAGTTGGGGCCTCACAGTTTAATTGATGGGCTCATATGCATATACTAATGCTAAATGTGCTATTCATGGGTGAGAAGTTACCAGGACAAAGAGTTGCCTGAAAGTTCACAAACAAAATCTTTTTTATTTTGGACTTTAACTCTACCATCTCTGCTGAGGTCTTCAGTGTAGCACAACCCAAAAGTGAACTGAACTATACAGTTATAAGGACTTGGAGAAAACATCTGCTAGGATTTATTGTTGTATGTTGTTTTCCTTGTGTCTGTTATATTTGGCTATTGGTTAATGTTATACTTAGTTAATGTTATATTTGGTTGAATGTACATAGGTAACTGGCAAAGGGCTTACTTCATAGAGTTCAACTTGAATATCTTGGTCACTGACAAAGTCTCCCTTGGAAGACTCCAACAGTGTTTGTTTAAATTGGCTAAAAGGACTATAAAGATGTTGGAATGTGTTTTTAAAATCAGAGTGACAAAAAATCACATTTCTTATGGGGATCTACCTACAATATTCTAGAATGAAGGAGGTCGGGGCATGTGTCTTCTTAGCTGTTCAAGCATGGTGCATTAGCCAAAGAGGACGTGGGTGTGTCTTAGTTACTCTTTTCTCTTACTCTCCTCTCGTTGCTGGGACAAATACCCGACACTCAAATGAAGGAAGGAAAGGTTTATTTAGCTCACAGGTTTCAGTCCATACTCAGCTGGCTCCAAGGCAGAGGGGCACAAGGTAGAGAACAACCTTTCATGGCTGCAGCAAAGAGCAAGAGCACAGGGAGAGGTAGCAGCAGCCCAAGCAGCTAGCTTCTCTTTCCTCTTTACATTGTAATGCAAATTACACACCACAGGGCGGGTGCAGCACCCACACCCACAGTAATTAATCCCAAACTCCAGAAGCCACCCAAGACTGCAGGAGACTTTGGGGGGACAACTCTACACAAACCATAACAGGGTGAGACAGTATTGAAGACAAAGACTGTCATGGCAGTGGAGTCAAAGCAAGCACAATGCTTTAGGTACAGACAGCACTGACCATAAAGGCACATAAGAACTTGTCTTTGTTGTCAGTTGCATAAAACCCTTGGACTGACTCTTTTATACAAACCCATCATTTGTACATATTCAACACTACAATTAAGTATGTTAGAATTAGATTCCTGAATGACTGGGAGTTTGAGGACCTTTCAGAGACCCTGGTTGGGATGGGTGCTCCAACAACATTTCAAGACCTCTCCAAGCATGATAGCAACTGGGAAATTGAAAGGTGATAATATTGAGAAACATTGCATTTCACACTGGAAAAGTGGTATGCACAAATTCTACAAAATATGCCCTCAGCATAAATGAAATAATAAAGACTATATTCAGACAATTTAAGTTGTTTACCTACTGTGTGACAGGGACTATTGTAGACCAAGATCTGCAGATGAGATAATAAACAAAAGAGGAAAAGTTTTCTAGAAGTAAGAGACAGTAAGCAAAAAGTAAATTTAGTAACATAAGTAAAATAATGAGTAAAACATGCAGTATGTTATACAGTATGACTGTCCAAAAGACTAAAGGCTGGGGCCCAGGACAAAATCTAAGATCCCTTTAAGCTCCTAGCAATTAGATATGATGAGGCATGGACACAAATCAGGAAAGGAAGGGTCAGACATTTCAGATTGAGGCTGAGGCACTTGTTTGTGATTTTTCATAGAGGGTCAGGAAGACCTCACTGAAAGGTAATGCATTTGCAAGGACTTGAAGACATGAGGGAGTGAGTCAAGGGAGAAGCAAGGGGAGAATCAAAGTGCACCCTTGGCTGAAGGGCAGTGAGCAATCAAGAAAAAGCAGTTGGGATTGCATAGGGAAGACAGCGTGGCTACCTTGTTGAGCTTGCCTGCCTTTGGAAGGGCTGAAGTTGCTCTAAAAGAAAAAGGAGCCGGGCGTGGTGGTGCATAGCTGGGTGTGGTGGTGTAAGCCCAGAGTGGTGGTATATGCCTATAATCCCAACTTGGGAAGCTGAGGCATCAGGACTGTTGTGAGTTCGAGACCAGCCTGAGCTACAAAGTGAGTTTGAGGCCAGCCTGAACTGCACAGTGAGACCCTGTCTCCAAAAAAAAAAAAAAAAAGAAAGAAAGAAAGAAAGAAAGAAAGAAAGAAAGAAAAAGGACCACTGATGGTTTTAAGCAGAGGAGAGACATGGTTGCTTGGTTCATTCTTTATCCAGAGGACACATAGACAGGAAGAAAAACAAAAACAGATCCACCACTCATGGATCATGTCCTTGTTCCTTCCCTGTGGTCTGGTCCAAGTGCTTGATGCTTAGCCATGCAGGCCAAAGCATCCTTCTCCATGTAGTATTTCTACACAAAAGAATGATAGATAGAGTCTACTAAAATTTGTGTAGCTGGTGAAAATACAATGTCAAAAGTAATCCAAAATGTACCAATAAGAGCTTCAGTAAAACTGTATACACAATAGATCCAGAAGACAACTGAACATGTGAAGAAGTTATTAGAACAGAACCGTTAGACAGTAGACAGGGACCTGTTGACGTGATGCTTGGGCTCCAGGCAGAATGCTGGCCTCTTACCCTTCCATACCACTCAAACATCTTCTCTTTTCAGACTCCTTAAAATGCAGTTAAATCAGTACAAAGACAAGTTGCGAGCAATATACACCATCCAGGAAGAAAAAAGTTGCAGCTTTGAGGCAAAGATTCAGGAACTCACAAGCAACCAGGATAGTCTACGGGCCACGCTACAACAGACGCGACAGGATGTACAGGTACAAAATGTGGGAGACACTGGGTCTGTGGACAGCTTGGAAGTCTAAGCTCAAGGCCTCCAGCCACAGGAGGCTGCAGCCCATAGACTCAGGCCCCATCTGACTGGCCTTTCCCCGTGTCCCTTCCTCTCCTCCACCTTACACCCACCCTATGTGCTTACCCTTCCTGAAATCAGCACTACTGAAAGACAACAGAATTGATACCATTTAGAAGCAAGAGACCGAAGGCAAAGTGATTCCATTTTTAAACCTCTTAGTCTCAGGATCCTTCATACAATCTTAAAAAATTGGAGGGGGGCCCTATGAGCTTTTGTTTCTGTGGGTTATATCTATTGCTGTTTACCATACTCAAAGATAAAACTGCAAAGTGTTTAAAATACATTCATTAACTAACTGAAAAAGAAAAATAAACTCATTGTATATGTAATAGCTCAAACAATAACTATATTTTAAAACTCTAAGAAATATTTTAATGCCTTTTGATAAATCTCTTTAATATGTAGCTTTAATAAAAGATCACTAAATTTATGGATTGTCACAAGACCTTTTGGTTGAAGGTTAAGAAATAGGGGCCCACGTTGATTTGCACTTTAAAAAAGTAAGTGTATTTTCATAGCCTTTCATGTGACTGGGGCTACTTTTCTTTGTTACTTCATTGAGACACAATAAAAAATAATTTCTTAAAAGATAGTTGTGGTACAAAATAGGAAGCCTTATCAATTTCACTAAAACAATTTTCTAGTATACTCTTGTCTGGATGTTTGTTTGTTTGTTTGTTTGTTTGTGGCTGGCTCAGCCCACCCTGGGGGTTGGGGCTGGAGTAACATGTGGTACCAGAGATTGAACTTTGGTCCCTGCATTTCCCTAAGCTTGCCTAAGCATGCACTTTAGACCACTGAGGTATCTCACCAGCCCTCTCACATGCTCTTTACATAGATCTACCTGGACATGATTTTTATTAAACAATATATCTTAGTCATTTGGAAAATAGTGAATCACTAAGCTGTGCTATACTTCCTAGAGCTCCCATTTCATTGCATGGGATGCAAAGAAATTTATATTCGTTAATGGCAACAGTAATTCCATCAGAAAAGTGTTCAGGAATTGGAAAGCTTTTTAAGATCATGGTGCTAGACTCAATCAAATTTTCCAAAATTCTGTTTTGTTTTGTTTTTTTCTTGAAAGCTTAAGTGTTATAACTGATAACAAATGCAGTGATGTATATCACTGATTCGTTCAGTGTTGCAGTCGTGATCTGTGGGTCCTCCTTCAGCATGGGGGGCAACATTAGCACTGCGGTGTGCATTTCAAGTGCTTTATGCATGCATTCCTCTCCCTCACATGCAGTATTTAAAGGGCACGGCTTATACTTAAGAAAATTAAGAACTTTTGCTATTCCCTCAAAAATCCAAGCGGAACGGTCTCCCTTTTTAACTGGGTAGTGTTTGAGGAGTGCTGATGCTGCCTTGATCCCAGGGAAGGCGCCCCCGGCCACACTTATTGCTGATTTTATACCAGCACTACGAGGGTCAGTACAATGAAGTGTCAAATATATCAAAGAGCCATTACGTAAATAATTCCATTTCACCAGATCCTTAGGAGGTCTCAGGAATTCCTAGGGCTGGGGATCAAACTGTGAGAACTGTGCTTAACATGGACCACACCTTAGATTTTCTTTTTTATACTTCTGAGTTATGTAAAACCTCTTATAACAGACCTATCAGTCCAATTATTATAAACATGTTATTGTGATCATTTTTTATCTGTTATCCAATGTATGCTTGTATTTCAGAAATTCCACATTTTTAGAACATTTTTAGAACCTAAGCTTTTGAGAACTTAGATTTTTTTCTATGTTTATTGTGATTGCATCCCAATGTTTTAGATTTGTATTGAATTAACAGCATAAAATAAGTAATATATTTAGAGAAAAGGGGCATATGTCACATGATTATCCTCTGTTGGAATATTAAATGTAATGCATTTATGAAAAAAAGTAAATATCAATTTTTTCATTAATAAGGTTTTCCTACCCAGGCAATGTTGCAACCACACCATTCTTCATCTTCCCACCAACATATGGTGTCCAAGGCTGACCATTCTTCAGCTTATAGGTTCCAGAAGGGGAAAGATTCTTCTCATATCAAGAACATCACTGAGGAGGGTCCAGGATGGAAACTTCCTCCTGACCCTACCCTGGCTGACCAAAGCCAAGCAAACACCGACCGTGCTCCACCAGATTCAGAATCACCAGCCACTGTGGTGCAAACGAGCAGGGCACAAATCTACACACGAAAGACATCTAAGAAAATCCTCGGCTCTGTGCCTGGTTCTCAGCAAGGACTGCTGCAGGACCAGCTCCAAATTTCTTCCACTGAAATGACCAGCACTACTCTGGCATCCACGGGAAGGAAAACAATAGTTAATATGGTGGAGAGAAAGGATGAGCTGGAGGAAGAGGAGCTGCAAGAACTGCTGTCAAAACTTGTGGATGCCTTCAGTCTAGAGATGCCACCAGGTAAGGTTTTCAGTCAGGTCAGGCAGCTCTGGCTCGGAATTTGAACTGCCTTTTAAAAGCCTCATTTTACAATTTTAGCCCAATGGCTGCCATTGAGAGTAGAACAGAGTTCTGAAAACTTGGGATAGCATCTCTGAAACTGATTTCCAATATTGACTTAAATATAGAATTACTGTGAATGTTGAAGATGATAAATCATGCAAGTCTTAGGTGCATGACACATATTAATCATTATATAAATACTTATTGCAATTATTATACCTTAAACCATATATAATTGGGCAGTCCAATGGCACCATTTAAAAGTAGGGACAATAATGCTGCTCTCTTTATGAAGAATTGATGTAGGTTCTATATCATATATATAACATCATCATATTTAGAAACTTATTATTGAATTTATCATATTCAGAATTCACTGCTGAATTCTTAAGAGCTTTTGAAAAACCCTTTACTATAGTTATTTCTCTTGTTGTGGACTAATGTCTTATTTCTAGCTAGAATATGTCTATCCTTTTGAGAAAATTTAAGAATTTTTTAGGTATTTGTGACAGATTGAAGACTAACATTCTCTTGTGCATCCTAAGAGGAGAGCTGAATGTATTTGAGTTGGTACATTTAGTTTCCTAGGGCTACCATACAAAGTACCAAAAACTAAGGGACCTAAACCCCCCACTCCCACCAAAAAGGACTAGGAGAAGAGAGAAGAGGAAGAAAAATAGGAGGAAAGGCATGGTTAAGGAAGAAAGCAGGCCTGGAGACCTGTTGCTGGCTACATTCTTCCTGTGTGTTAATAAGGTCTTCCTTCTGGGTACATTTTTGTCCACATGTCTTCTTCTGTCCAGGTATATTGAAACAGTGTCCATGCTAATGAACTCATTTTAATTAAGTTAGCTCTTTAAAGATATTACCTCCAAATACAGCTACATGCAGAAGTGCTGGAGTTAAGACTTCAATGTATGAGTTGATGAGGGACATGACAGCTGGAGAGCTATGAACTAGGCACACAATAACATCAGTTATACAGAAATTAATAGAGACTAATCAATAAAATAATTTATTTGATGATTCTAAAAACCTCTCTAATAAATGAAATTGGAGTTTTAATCTCAGCATTAGAAGATGCAAGAGATGCCAGAAGCATATTCAAATGGCAGAGACAAAGAGGATGAGAACTCCTTGTTCCTGATTCTTAAGCCAGTATAAGACTTGACCCACTGTATTTCCATGTAAACATCCTGGGGACTGTGATGAGTACTCAAAGCTAAGCCAATATCCACTTGACTTTTTAAGGAAAATTTCACATAAAAAGTGGTCAATTTGAGAAAGTTTTTAGTCTTTGCTGCCCTTATCTTGACTTTATTTTTCTGTCTGTTTTTGCAAATGACCTAATGGAAGCTTCTGAGTTTTCAAACTGTGGGGAGGAGTTCTTACAAATGTAGTCATAATAATTAACACTTCGGGTTTCTAATAAATTGAATCTATTACTCCTATATGGAAGACAATATTATAGTATATATCTGCTATAATACCTAAGGATAGAAGATTCATGCATATTTTAAGTGACTCATCAAGGTCTGTGTCTATGAATATATCTAAATCCATCCATACATGCATCACTATACTATTAAGAGTAAAACCATAGCAGAGGAAAGCATATTTCCAAATTCAGATGATGTGAATTTACAAAAGTACAACGAATAATATATATTAATGTATAAATAAACAAGCAGTATTACTCAGTCTGGTATAATTTTTAAAATATCTCTTATCTCAATTACCCTTCTCTTGTTGCCGGGACAAATACCCAACACCCAAAATGAAGGAAGGAAAGGTTTATTTATCTCATAGTCAGTGGAGGTTTCAGTCCAAACTCAGCCAACTCCAAGGCCCATGACAGAGTGCAAGCTTTCATGGTGATGTGGCAAAGATCAAAAGCAAATGGGAGGAGTAGCAGCAACAATGACGAGGAGAGAACAAGTCTGTCGCTCTGAAATTGCATTCAGGCTCTCTGCCCAGGCTGGGTGTGAGGCTCACACCCAGGATCCCGCCAGCACCCAAAGCCCTAGTTCACGGATCATGAATTAATCACGAACTCTAGAAGTCCACCCCATGACTCCAAGAGGCTTTGGGGGGGACAACTAGACACAAACTGTAACATCTCTCAAAACTTCACCTGTTTCCATTTGCAACGTCAACAGAATCACTAGATGCTTTAATATGCATTACTCTACCAACATGCTTCTGATATTCGCCAGAAGATTCTCCTCTCCTTTTTTCATTATTATAGCAACCTTTACTTTGCAATAAGATTTTAATTTTACAGTATGATTTCTTTTATGTTAGCATTATTTATTCTAGACCTTTAGTCGTAAGACACAAGAATTTGTGTTAATCTTTATAGCTGCTGTCTTGCATTCTCTGTCACTAATCATTCAAATGCTTCTAATTCAACTTGGGTCCTTTTTCAATCTCATATTGATGATCTGTTTTCCAAACTCCACTTAGCCATTGGCAATATAGATTATAAAAAATATATTCCTTAATTTATATATGATCTATACATTCTTAACAAAATCAGGGCCAGGCAGATGGTTCAGTGGAATAAGCACTTCCCTGGCAAGCGCAACGGCCTGAGTTCAATCCCCAGTTCCACAAAAAAATTTTTAAAAAAGTTATGAAGGCACAGGAAAGTAAGTTCTATTTCTCTGTGTCTGTTGTAGACGCATCACATAACAACAGGATGCTTGCGGTCACTTTACTCTCCCATGTTTTTTCTTAATTTGAGAATTGTTGGGAAAATTAGAGATATCTGTTATCTGCAATATGTTAAGATTTACCCAGACAGAGTGTCAATATATCAACCCAGCATGGTGATTATCGTAGGAGTTGAATGCCCTTTTGGATCGTGCTTTGCTAAGACGCCTCCACATTTTGCAAATTAAGCTGACCTTTACGTTCCTTAAAGGCTTAATTGTATTAAAACAGCAAACCTGATTATCACTTTTAGGCAGTTCTTGACATCAATTGAATAGAGTTAGTCAGCACTGAGATCTAAGATAATGGGATTTGAAGAGACAATGAGAGCTTAATGGAAAAGAAAAAGTTATTTATAAGGAGTTCCCCAAAACTCTTTACAATTCTAAACATTGAACTTAAAATCACTATCAAACATTTTGCTTAAAAGTTTTAGTAAAGGGGCTGGGGATATAGCTCAGCAGCATAAGTGCCTATCTGACAATGCAAGGTCCCAAATTCAATCCCTATTACTGAAAACAAAATAAAACAAAACCCATAATGCTAGAAAAGTTGTAGTAAAGAAATTATATTTGAAAATGTGTTTAATGGTCTTTGCTCCTGTGGTAAAAGACAAATTTATCTGTTTTTTTCTGACTTAGTACATTGTTCACTCTCCATCTGAGACTTAACTTTCCTGTGGATGACTCCTACATTATTCCTCTCAGCTCCCCTCCTGTGGGGCACCTGGCCAGGAGAGAACTGAATGCTTACACAAACGCAGGACAAACGCACACAGGCTCTGTGAGGAGTGAATCGCTAAAACTAAGGGGCCACAGCACATAGGCTGTATGAGAGTTGGATGGTTAAATAAGAAATTCAGATAAGTAAAGCATGTCTGTTTGCTGTTGGCTTCCTTTCCCAGGAAAAATGGCTTAGCCTCGAGACAGTGCCTGTACCAAACTACTTTCTCTTCTTTTTTTCTCTTACACTGATATTCTGAACAAAAGCCAGAGAGTTCTCAATATCACTTTTTCTCCTCTCATGGTCTGCCTGAGGGGTAGGCGCCCTCCGCCCCTCGGGGTTTCTCAGCGCGTTGAACTAGCTCTCCTCTCCAAAACGTCTTTTACATCCTCTACGCCCACGGTGGTTGCTCACAGGGACACTTTCACCTTCCTTTTTTGGTATGTGTTTGTCGTGTGTTTGAGTGATAAGGAGGAAAGGTGAGAAGAGGGTGGCAGGAACAGAAGAGCACGGCATGAGAAAGATGGTGCATTGGACTAGCACTTGCCATAACTCCTCCCCAAGATTATGCGAAACATGCATGCAAATATACTTCAAATCCCAGCTTCCCAGGAGTGGAACAGATGGACTGTGGACCCACACTTCTAACTCTTCAGAGGTCTGTCCAGACACTGAATTGTGCATACCTGGCTCAGAGTACTGACAGGGCCCACTATATTCCACATGCCCAAGGGCCATGAAGAACAGAGGTGGCAGCAAGGACCGTGCGAGGCTTGAGACGCTCTGAAACATCTCTGACCAGACTGAGGCTTTTTTCTGTACAATAAGACATGAAGCACATGTAGCAGAGTGCATGAAGAGAACAGGCAGCTGGTTTAACCAGCACAAAGAGTAAAGAAAGATGAAGGGACAAGACTCATAGCAAAGGAATAAGAGAGATCCAGAAATGGACCCTTGTGGAAAACTGGCGTATGAATTACCAGACAGAGAACTCAAAATAATTCTTATAAGGATATATAAGGATGCTCAATGAGGTCAAGAGAAAAATGGCAGAGAGAGCAAGAGAGAGAAATTTTAACCAACAGAAAACTTTGAATAAAACCAAACAGAACTTTTAGAACCAAAAGCACAATAACTGAAAAGAAAATGTTAATAGAAAGACTCAACAATTAAGTAGAATCAAGCAGAAGAAACAATCCACAAAATGAAAAGTAGAGTATTGGAAATTATCCATTCAGAGGAAAAGAAAGAAAAAGACAGAAAAAAGCTGAAGAAACTCAGGAGATGATACAAAACAGACCGACATGTGCACTATGGGAATTATAATTGTGAAAGAGAGAGGAAAAGGTCAGAAAGTTTATGCAGATAAATAATGAGAAATGTTTTCAAATCTGGGGAAGAAGATAAACATTTAGATCAAGAAAACCCAACACACCCTGTATTAGATGCACTCAAAGAAATTAACATGAAGATAAATTATAATCAAACTTTCCATAGTAAGGTACAAAAAGATTTTAAAAGTGGCCAAAGAAAAGTGAGTCAACCCTCATAAAACCAATGGTCTTTCAGGCTTGAAGACAATATATTGAAAGTGTTGAAAGAAAAACCTGCTGACCAAGGATATTTTGAACAAAAAATCATTCATGGAGGTAAAGATACTGGAGACAAGTACAAAATACCATGATACTTATACAATGGTATTTAAATCACTTTTAATTCTGATAGAAAAGTTTGACAAAATAACTATTAAAATATATTCATGAGTATACAATACAAAAAATCTTACATTGATTTTTACTTTTCAAAAGTGGTTAAAGTTGGAGTTATGCAGGACCATTCCTGCTATGTCCCTCATCATCACCGGTAAGTATGGTTTACAGCACATCATGATACAGCAGTGAGAAGCACTGATATAAAGAAAAATAATGTGGTCTTTTCTCAGTCTCTCTTCATCCAATGGGAGTTTGATGTGCTCCTGAGCTGCAGCACCCAGTAGTCTAATGAAGGAAGGAGACACTGTCCATTGCTTCCCTCTAAGTCACTGTAGAACTGTGGGAGAGGTCGATCCCCACCCCAGGGGCCATTGGGAAATGAGCACCTTGCTCCTAGGCCTACTGGTGGACTGCAGTGGATTCTTGTGGCCCAGCAGGAGTCCCTCCTGCTGGCTGGACCAGAAACTGGCCTGTACCCCTCTGCCAGTGGGGGACACTCTGCATTTCAGGGTTTCTAGCACACTTTGCTGAGTATTTTTTTAAAATAAGATTAAAATTTGAAAAAGATATAAAATTCATTTAGAAGAGATATTTGAATTCTTCATTCGAATTTCTATAAGGATATTAAATTAACATTTTAAATACAGATTTTATTATACTATGAGATCTATCCTATCATTCTCAATTGCAGATAAATATATATATATGTACATATATATTATTATTAAGGTTAAAAAGATATAAATTTTTATATTACTAACAAAATGTGGTCCATGGACTAAGTGATTATTGAAGTCGATACCAGCTAAAAAAGACTGTTACCACTATATCATGTAACGTAAGCCTCTAGGTAAATACATACACAAAAAAACCTATAGAAGTTATACAAAATGAAATAATCTAATTATTACAATGCAAAAAACAGTGAATATAAAAAAAGAGAAAAAACATAAAAGAATTGTAAGACACAAGTCAACTAACATATGTTAAAACGATTCTTCCTTTCCAGAAAATTTTTTTTTTCAGAACCGGGAATTGAACTCAGACCCTTGTACTTGCCAAGGAAGTGCTTAATCTACTGAGCCATTTCTCCAGCCCCCCAGAAATTATTTTAAACATTAATAGATCAAAAGAATTGTTAAGTAAATTAACAAAAAACAAGAGCCAACATTTTGCTATATTTATCCAACTCTAGTATCTATCAATGACTTGCTTTGGCTTCAGGGACACAAAAGCTGAAAGCAAGGCATTAAGCAGAGTCATTTTTAAAAAGCTGCCTAGTATCTTGATGTATGAATGTGTGTACTATAATTAGCAATATATACCTTAGTTGCTTTTGGTTTTTTGTCATCACAAAAGGGCTCTGGTACGTATCCTTATAATGTCTGTCTTTGTGCTTACGTGGAAATAGGACCAAGGTCTTAGAACACTTAAAGACCATACCCATCAAATTTTTGGTTGCAATCACTAAACTGTAAACCTTTTTACACCACACTCCCTATCACAAGAAATCACAGTGAGTCCCTTAAACCATTAGTTATTTAGCAGTGGTTCTCAAAGTATGATTCCTAGGTTGCATTAATATCACCTAAGAGCTTTCTGAGGGCTGCCGCCTGGAGTCTCAACTGCCTCTTGTGGAAATTTCCGGAAGCCACTCCGTGTTACGCTCCTGGGACCTTTGCCTCACCGTAAAGAAAAAGATTATATGATGGCAGATGTGTCCAAACCCAAGGACTTGGAGATTTTGGATGATGTGGAGATGCCCTTCAGTGAGAACGAATGGGCCAGCTTCACATCTGTGGGGAATGCCCTATACAAGGAAGTGATGGCGGAGAACTATAAGACCATAACTTCTCTGGCTGCAGCATCCATAGACAGACCTGATTTGAACCTGGCACAGGAAGAAGAGAGGGATGCTCTTATCCA
The DNA here is from genome assembly GCA_004027165.1 of Ctenomys sociabilis. NCBI lineage: Eukaryota > Metazoa > Chordata > Mammalia > Rodentia > Ctenomyidae > Ctenomys > Ctenomys sociabilis. Next base: position 18,664 of record PVKA01017601.1, read on the forward strand.
GGAGGGCTGCGAGGTTGGTTTTGCTGAGTACATCACAAAAC
>PVKA01017601.1:18804-33424 GCA_004027165.1 Ctenomys sociabilis
AAAAAAAAAAAAAAAAAAAAAAAAAAAAAAAAAAAAAAAAAAAAAAAAATATCACCTAAGAACTTACTCCCAGATTTGACACAGATAAAATGAACCACAGCTCTGAAGTTACGGGCCCATGAACCAGTATTAATACTTTCTAGGTGATTTGCATATACACCAAGGCTTGAAAGACTGCTCGGGCATGGGCTTTCTAGATCCTTAGATATGTAAGGAGCCTTAAGACAAATGTGCTTTAAGAGCCTCCCATCAGATTGGATGAGTAATTGCTTTAGTCACTGTGCTGCTGGAACCAAATATCCTACACATGCAACTTAAAGGGGCACAGGTCTATCTGGACACAGTTTACAGTGGATTTAGTTCATGGCTGGACAGCTCCAAGGCAGAAATGACATGGTCGGATGGTGTTGGTGAGGATAGCTGCTTATGCCATTGCACCCAGAAAGCAGAGAGAAGGGAGGAGCTAGGGACGGGAAAAACACACCCTTCCTGGTCACTTGCCTAGCAGCTTGCCTCTTCCCACCAGGGTGACCTCCTAAGAGCACAACCAGCTATGAACCAATGCAGGCAGTTCCTGCATGACCCAGTCTCTGTTCAAACACAGGGAGACTTTTGGAGGACATTTTAGACCTACCTTGTAACAGTAATGATGACTGTGGTAAATACTAGCCATCTTACTTTACCAACTAGCTTAAAGAAAGGGCATTATTCTTGGAAGTTGAGGAAAGAAAAGCTCTTTGCACAACATCTTTGTCCAGATGAACCTGAGAAACTGCAAGTGCCCTTCTCTGAAATGGTCTTCTGTTTGCTGATTGCAGATCCCCAGTCTTCAGTGAACATGGATCTGTACAGTGGAGCTGAGAGGGTGTGCAGGGCTTTTTCTGCCCTCGTGGATCAAATCACCTTGCCCAACTTGAAGTGAAAAGGATTCCAAGCTGAAAGGCCCCTTCACATGGTGATAAATGCTCTTCCAGAATCTGAATTAAGAGAACTAAGCTTCCTACCTCTCTCTCTTTTAATAGTTGGTGTGAATTATGAAGTTTTTTATTTTAACTCCTTACTTATGTGTCTTAGTTCTTCAATTCAGAGTACAACCATATGGCCCACTTCAGGTGCTTAGTTTCCATTGAGAAACCTTATTATCACTTCAAACATTATAGTAGTAACATTCAAGTGTGTGATCCACATAAATGCAAATCTTCTTTGGGTGCCACTTAAGATACTGAGTTGGCAATCTAATTTCATAGCTAGATGATTTGGCTGGAGAACAGCCTTGGTAAAGGACAAAAGACATGCAGACGTATGTGCACACACATGTGTGTACTCAAGCACAAAGACTGCACCAATGTTAGTTCCCTCACAGTGGTTTTGCATTATAGTTATCTAGAATGTTCTTGCTGAGGGAAACTGGATAAAAGCTGTACAGATGTGCCTATATGTACTCTCTTATAAGAAGTACCTCAAAACTTTTTTAAATTTTGGCAATGTTTCTCTCTATAACTGCATCAGATGAATTTAGCCAGTATATCTCTGGGTGTCCTTTTGCCATATGTTGGATCAGGTCATAGACACCCAAATGATGTTCAAAGTAATAGCTAACACTTTCTGACTTATTACAACATTCCATTTTAAGCACCTTATGTGTACAAACTTGTTTAGTCCTTAAAAGAGAGCCACAAAATGGGCAATTCATTTTATAAGAGATCTGATGAACAAAGAAGTTTAGCAACTTACTTAGAATCATTTGGCTAGAACTTAAAGGTAGGGTTTGAACATAGACCCAGAGCCTATACTCAAATCACTACTTTGTAATTTTTATCAGTAATATTGTTGATTTCACTACATTTATTTCTTGATTTTTATTTAAATAATCTATATTTTCTAGTGGTATTTACAAAGTGAAAAATATCCTGTTGGATAGGATAAGCCTAAGTCTCATCCTCAAATCTCTAAATTTACTTTCGCACCTGTCATAAATCTTTATTTTGGTTTTCTCATTTAAGATTCACTTTCCTTCTCCCTTTATGCCAGAGCGTTCCATAAGTTTGAGGAGTATGGTCCAGAGCATGGGTGGACAAACTATATCACATGGGCTAAATCTTCTCCCCTGCTGTTCTACATGAGACATGAGTTAAGAGTGGTTGTTAAATTTTCTTAATGGTCAGAAAAGATATTTTATCACATCTGAAAATTGTAACAATTCAAAATTCAATATCCATAAAGGAAGTTTTCTAGAAATCCAACTGTGTTCTTGGAGATGTATTTGTTATAATTTTTTCCTTGCTCTACCCAAGCTGACAAGTAAGTTGCAGCAGAGACAGAAGGCCACAAACCCAAGGTGATTATACTTATGCCCCAACCCTTGGCAAACATGCTGCCAACTCCTAAGGAGCCCAGAGCAGGCTCCATTCCCCAAGGGTGGTGTCTTCTCAATGATGTATGAGAGGCAATGGGTTTACCAGAAGGTTTTTAAGAAATGTGAGGGGAGATATTAGGGGAAATAGCATGAAAGTGAAACCATGAGATTATGTAGAAAAGGTGGTCAAAGACTGAAGTTGTTTTAGTGGAGTCAACGAAAACATGAGGCTAGGTCTCCTCCCCCAGCTCTTTTCCCCAGGTTTTCTTCACTCATTGTAAGGATTTTGTTATCCTTCTGATGTCTTAAAATAACTGTTTTATTATAACTCTTTAGATAACATTTCTAGCTTCAGGAGGACCCCACACCTTCAGTGAAACAATTACTGAGACTTCCTTTTTTTATATAAACCTATATGAAGTGGCCAGGGAGATGGCTCAGTAGAATAAGTGCTTCCCTGGCAAGCACAAGGGCCTGAGTTCAATCCCTGTTTCCACTTAAAAAAATAAAAATAGAAATGAAAATAAACCTATAAGAAGAAAGAGAATTGCTAACAGATCTGAAATCTAAAATGGCTATCAATGGGAATAATTAGGAAAAAATGCATTATGTTTGGAACTCCAATAAATTTGTTAATTAAACATCACTGCTAAAACTCTCATTCAGGCCTGGTCATTTTTCAGGAAAAAGTACTTATAAGTTCTTCTCTTGTAATATTCATTTTAATCTTATTTTGCTTTTCACTGCAAAGTATAGCTACCACAGAGTTTTATTATTTAATCAAACCACACATATGTAATTGGGAGATAGTTTATACTTACACCACTTCATTAGTAAGTTGTCATTAGAGGTAACATTATTGAAATAAAGAAACTTCAATAGCACTAATTGGGATCTAGAAGTTTTATTAATTTTATTTCATTTAAATGAGTATCTTATTCCTCAGGTTTTTTACTTTATTTTTTGCTTCATTCAGTATTCAAAAAATATTCTCTCAAATAAGATTTAGTATTACAGGTTATCAGTAACAAGTATTAATATATCTAGCCCCCCCTTATATGCTATTGCATAAGCAATCCAGTGGTTAATAGCTTGGAATTCATGCAGCATTTTCAATGCATTAGATGTATGGGCTTCTAGTGCATCAATGATGTCAAGATTGCAAAATAAATTATAAAATGAATATCAAGAGTTGGGAGTCTCCTAACCCCCCAAGTCACCTTTGGAAGTTACTTTATTTGTGTAGATAGTAGGATGGTCTAGCAGTAATCACCTTTGGAAAAAACATGCCTAAAGAATGAAGCTTTAAATAAGCATTCTTTGAGAACTTGACTTAATATTTATCTTTGGACATTTCCAACATTTAAAATAAATAAAATAGATATCAGTAGTTAAGAAAAAATATTTATGTGTCTATAATATGATATGCATATATTTACTTTCAAAGCATGAGTTAGTTCAGGTTAGATTTATTTTCTCTTTATTTCCAGGTTTGCTTTTCCACCAAACCTAGGCCCAGTCCTGCGTACATGCATGCTTATCGAGTCTTCAATTAACTCCTTCTTCTTTAGGAAAGGGGTTCTTAGGAACTGAGAATATTCACCTGAAAGTAGAGAAAAGGAACTTCATAAGGTCATTGAGCCATTTTTTAGACTAATAGTAATTTTGAGACTAATCATTAAACTTTCTTAAAAAGAAAATTTTCTGTTTCTGCCACTCTATTATCAAAACTCTATAAATGCATTATAGAGTTAGGTGTGTGAATTTGTATTCACTAAAAGTTCTGTATCCTATACAATGTAGTTGTATATAATCTAAATTTCATAAATTATAAGAAATATTTCTTTGTCAATATGCATTAAAACAGTTCTTAATCTAAAAGTTCAAATGATTATTATATTATTTTAATATAGAAATAGAAAGCAAACATTTCAAAACATCCACAGTATATTCCTCAAGAGAGAATCATAACTTTCTATACATAATTCATACTATGACTTATTAAAACATTACCTACTTTGGGGCACTTAGATTATTTCTAGGTTTTCTGTTACTGTAAATGATACCACAATGAGCTGCACTTGGCTATACCTCCAAATTTGTCCTTAAACAAATTTTTAGATGGATATTTGCTGATTATACTGCTTGGGAAACATATTAGATTTTATAGGAAATGTGGAATGATATTTTTGAACATTAATACAGTCGTTAAAAATGATGGTTTGATTGACATACGTAAAGGCTCTTCCTGATTGTCGAGATGAATGAATTAAGAGGTGACTGGAGACAGGGCTGAGCTGTGAGGACTCTGATCTCAACTCCCGTTGATGAGTTCTTAGCTGAATGAGTTACAGCGGGTGGGGCAGAGCTGGAGAAAGCTGTCATTGAGGGTGTGCCTGCGAAAGGCGTGGCTTCCCCCGGCCCTTGCTCTGCATCCTGGCTTCCATAGGTAAATGCCACAGGCCCTGGCTGTCGAGCCATGACCGCGGGCTGGCACTTCTGAGAGCATGAGCTGAGATCTTTCTTCCGCTAAGTTGTCTCTCAGCTATGTAGTTGTACCAGTAAAAAGCTGACTAACATGAAAAGATAATAATTCAACTGCAGTATTTCAAAACATATATTTTCTCAATTTTGTAAAAGAAAAAAGGAAATTTATTACAGAAGCATTAAAATGCGTAAAATGAAAGAAAGGATATGTATTAAAATAAGTAAAGCAGAAAATAAAGCATTTGAGACAACTTATTTAAAAATAAGCACTATGAATATTTGGCACCTAGTTAGATATCAATTGCAGGCATCATCAGATTATTAATCTAGATTATAATTTCTCATCACAGAGAAAAAAACCTGCATACAAACTGCCAGGCCCAATTAGGCAGATTTTTTTCTCCTTAGTGTTAAAGCGAAGAAGCCATTATCATTTTTGTCTTTTTTATGTATTTAGTACAGGGTTTACAGGGTCTACAGGTCTCGCTGCATAGATCGGATGCATAATGATTCTCCTGTTTTCAGCTTCCCAAGCACCCTGGTGGTCTCAGTCACCAATCTCAGTGCACCCAGGAGGCGGGGTCGGCATGGCACTCTGGGGATCGAACCTTGGCCGCTGCGCTCTACCTTAGCAGGCGCTTTAGTCCACTGAGCTATTTGGTTGGCCCTAATTTTTTACACAAACAGTTTGTCCTTTAAAATTGCTTCATTTGTAGTTCAGTATCCTACCCTACTTACCTTGTAAGTTAACCTACACTCTCATTACACTCTGAACTCTGTTGGTTTTCTTTCAGTCTCACTCTCACTCTCTCTGTCTCTTTCTCTGTTTCTCTGTCTCTCTCTCTTTCCCTGTCTCTCTTTCTCCAGAACGTAGTGATCAAGTATGGGAATTTTGTCTTTATACCTTTTTCCAGATACTTTAATATTCAGTTTCAAGACTATAAGTGAATACCTTTCTAAACTAAATGATAATCTTTAGAGTGATTTTTTCCCTCATAATACCATCTTCAGCCCTTAGAATTCTTGAAATTTTCATTTTGTGATTGACTTTGGTATTGTTTTTCATTGTAAAAACAACCATGATGACCAAGACATCTCTCAGTTATCTTTGGGGTATAGTTCTTTGGTTCTTTCTAGAGTTAAATACTTTTCACACATTTCTCTTTTTACATAAACACAGAACATTAGAAGAGAGAATATGGAGAGACTTTGTAGGTCACCTAATTTCTTTCATATTCTTTTCTTCCAGATGAAGAAACTAAAAACTAAATATACAAATTAATTTGCCCAAGGTAAACAGCTATTTGTTATATCTTATTCTCATATTTCGTGATACTCATTCAAACACAACAGAGTCACATAGAAAACTTCGTGCATTATGTGGTTTAGCAAAGCATCTCTCATAGTAAGACTCTGTAAATAAATTTAAAATATTTGATTGAAAGACAAAAAGTAATAAGAACCTTTTTCATTAATGGACACTTATTTTAGTTTTTCTTCCTTTATATCCTGATAATACAATTTCCCCCCAGGAAGTATAAGGACAAATACCTCTTCACCCTCACCTTTATCCCAAGCTGGTAGCATATTGTCTCCTAGAGACAAAAAAGAAAACTTATCACTGCAGCAGGCTGGTACATCCAGAGCCCAGTAAAGACACTACAGATTTAATTGATCCTCTTGAAGAGAAGTCTCAATGTTCTGTAACTAGTTCATATTTAGAAGTCCATCTTCTTGACCCAAGAAACTCTTTGTGATGATACTTACCAATTGAAAAGTCTTATTTCCTGATGTGCAAACAATTGTTTGAGCTAAGCATTACAATAACTTCAAGAAAGTGAAATGTTCACTTCTACTACCTACGTGCTCACAAAGCAACTCTCACTAAAGTTTGGGACTGGCTCAGAAAGTGGCAATACTGTAGTGGGCTGAAGGAAAATGACTTTCAGGGTTGAAGCTCTCTTGGAGCAATGGAACATGTATTATTCTCATGTTGGGCTGAACACAAAATGTTTCATTTGTTCTCTAGACATTTTTCTGAGTTACTCAAAGTGAATGCAAGATAAAAGAAATTGGTGATGGTTGAGTACAATAGCGAATGGAAGAAAAAGCCTTCTAAGCCACCACTGGCATTAAAGCTGAAAAAATATAGTCCTGCATTTGGGAGGCTGAAAACAGGAGCATCACTATGAGTCCGATCCATGTAGTGAGACCCTGTAGACCCTGTCCTAAATGCACACACACACAAAATACATAGTCCTTACTAAGGCCAGTGCCCACACAACTTGTGTTCAAACTAAATTTTTAAAATATTGGTAATCAATATGTAAAGAAATTCATTGTTTCTTCTTCAGTATCAAAGCTACTGAGATAAAATTTTCTCTAAGAAATAAAATGAGTGTATAATACAATTATACCTACCAAAAATAATAAATTTACCTATGAATAGTAGCAGTGAATTATCTAGTTTTGTAGGTGAGTAAATTATATCTATATTTAGTTGCTGAGGTCAAAGCAAACTAGATATAGATAGATAGATAGATAGATAGATAGATAGATAGATAGATAGATAGATAGATAGATAGATATAGAGCTGACCAGATAGCTCAGCATATTAAAACACCTGCTTAGACAGACACAGGTACCAGGGTTCGATCCCCAGTGTGCCATGCAAGCCCCACCCCCAGGGCATGCTGAGATAGGGATTGAGACTCAGCATGGTGGTGCGCACCTGTAACCCCAGTGCATGGGAGGCTGAAAACAGGATGATCATTATGAGTCGGATCTGTGTAGTAAGACCCTGTAGACCCTGTGCTAAATACATTTATATATATATATATTTTTTTTAATAAATATATATATATATATATTATGATCTAAAACTGTGTGCTTAAGTTTTTTAAATTATAATAAAAGAAGCATTGCCATTAATCCCTTACAAAATGCTCCCCCTTGCTTGAAACACCCTTGTCCCATCCTTCTTGCACCTTCTGAAGCAGTTCTGGAGTCCTCTTTTGCATCTGTAGTTGAGCTATCACAGCTGTGTTAGGTCCTGCTTCAATTCAGTGTTTAACTTTTATAGTCATTTGGACTTTGGTGTGAGCCAGAAGCGGCACAGTGCCAGACTCAATGAATAAGGTAGATTAGGAAGCACCACGACATTTTTAGGAGCTTGCCTTTCCTTTGGATGCCACTCGCTGCATTTTTATCACACCTCATAAAGACATTCATGAAAGAAAACCTCTAAAACTGCTTCATACAATGGCAAGAATGATGGCTTCAGTCTGTCAAACGAAGGGAAAGGGGGCCAGGGAGATGGCTCAGTGGAATAGGAGCTTCCCTGGGAAACACAAGGGTCTGAGTTCAATTTCCAGTTCCACAAAAAAAAAAAGGAAGGGAAGTATTTTTTAAGGGGAATTAATGGCAGTGCATCTTTCACTGTAGTAACTTTTAACAAATTTAAGTTCATTGTATTTTTCTATCATCTGTGTAGAAGTGCTACACAATATGAAGAAATCATACTGCTAGAACTGTTAGTTGCTGTTTTAATAGAGTAATTACAGGAATATGCAAAAATTAGTTCTGTCCAAATTTTCCAGTGGTATGTAAAGAATTCTGAAAAGTTACTGCCACCTACACAGCATTTGCTGCAAGGTTTGAGAACTCATTGGTTGAAATGACATCCAGAAAGATTTTTAAAAAGATTCATAGTGCGCCAGAATCTCTGATTACCTACAGAGATTTGCTAGACTTTAGTGTAATTTTACATGGAATATTTCTTTTATATCCCCAGAGAACAGTATGTTGGCTTGTATTTTATTATATATTTACTTCAGTGAGAATCTGTAAATGTTTATGCAGTTCCAACTTACTAAAATTTAGTTGCCCAGAGTTAAGTCTTGCAAAAAGGAACAGAGAGTGAAGATGATGCCAGCAAATTATTTCACTCTTTATGTCATCAACTGAGGACCTTTCACAGAGCCTTTGTAAAAAGCAGTGCTTTTCAACTTAAAGAAACTTTTTGTGTGCTGCAAATATTCCCCAGGCTTATATTCAAGTCCTTCTGATTCCACTTCAAGTAAATACCAAGTTATGACTGCTAATGTTCAAGCTCATAATAAAAAAGTATTCTAGGGGCCAGGGGGATGGCTCAGTAGAGTAAGTGCTTCCTTGGCAAGCACAATGATCTGAGTTCAATCCCCAGTTCTGCAACAAAAAAAAAAAAAAAAAGTATGCTGATCAGAATGCCTCTCTAACTTTATATTGCACTTGGGAATCATGCATTCCCTTTTATTCTCGACTTTTCCTTGCTGCTATTCCCATGAGGTACAAGGACAAGAATGGCATACTGATCTAAATAGCTACTATAAAGTGCAAATGAGCTCAGCAGATACTATGATATAGTATCTATTTTTACATCACTAGTGTGTTCTTATGCTCACTCTTGGAGAGTAATCTATTAGATAACTGATTGTCCTCAGGCCATGTCCCTTTTTCTCACACCGAGCATATTTATATATGATGGAACTTTTCAAAGACATGGGAACTTGAACTGACCTTGCTTACCCCTTGCATGCTGGGGCTGAGCTGCAGAGGCTTCATCTCCCTCTCCAGTCAGTTGCCTTCTTCCCAAGCCATGGTTCCTTGAGAGGACACAATCCACATAGATGTCCCAGAAGAGCTGAGCCAGATCCCAAAACAGGGCCCCATGCTTCAAGTTCCCAGACGACTTTAGGTAAATCATAAAATCCCAGAAGCCTGAAACAGTGCTGGCAATGCGAGGCTTTTGCATTTCCAGGAGGAGTACTGAGGAGGATTCCCAGCACTGACGATCAGTTTGGTCAAGAGCCAGCAGGTCTGTTTGGCTATGACACAAGAAAGGAGACACACAGAGCATTCCCAAAATAAGCAGGGAGCAGGTGAGCCTCAAAGGGCAACGGATCCTTCTTCTGTTTCCAGGATCATCCATGGCCCTGAAACTTCACAAACATATCAGGAAACATATCAGTCCTTCATCATTTTCCACCAGGACAGAAAACAAGCACCCTCTGAAGAAACATCCTCCAGAAATAGAAACCACGCCATGATCACCAAACAAAAAAAGAGTATCAGAGTATCCCCCTTTCTGTACCAGAAGCTTAATTTTATCTAAAGCGATTCACTGTCAGATCAGGTAGGGTAAAACTGAGATAGTTAGGCTAAGAACTGTGCTACAATTTGTTCATTTGCAAGTTTAATAACTGAAACCTTTTTTTTCCTTTACAAAATAATAGCTTGCAGAGAATCTTAAATCTAGTCGTCCTAATCCAGATTCATATAATATTAAAAACTTGAACTTTTTAACCCTGTGTACTTTTCTATTTATAGAGGCTTTTATTTTTTAAAAAGACAGAAGTATTATAAAATATTATAATAACAATAAATCAAGATAGGTACTAAAAGTGTAGGTGAGAATATTTTGGAACTGGAAAATATACATTCAGCCCATTAGAGTGAAGGCAATAGACATTTTACGAACACCTACAGTGTTCCTCTAAACTGTAATAAAAATAACATTTTCTCATTTTTCTCTTTTATGAACCTCAAGGAATTTTTAAAAAGTCATTTTTCTCTTAAGAATTCAAATTTCAAGCTCTCAGTGTCTACTGCAGTAAAATCAGAGAGTCCACAACTCACCTTGAAATGATTCTTTTGTGTTACCACTTCTGACAAAGTGCAACGAGGAAGTTCTGCCCTTGAGGCAAGTTAAATTTTTCCCAGAGAAAAGCTTATGTGAATCTTCAAAGACTGTGCAAAATGTGTGTCACAAAACTTCATCATAAAGAGGAAACAGGAAGGGAACACAGCGCTCACTTCTAGTTTATATTTCTTAAGCTTTCAAGTGTTAGTATCATAAATGCAAGAAAGAGACACTTCATGAGAACACTTGTGGTAATATTTCTAGATCAGAATATTCAGTGACAACACCATAAATAGAACTTTCCTCTTTTGCACGGCGGCAGGATACATTGAGGCAATGTCAAACAAATATTTCAGAAATTCTCTGAACATATTATGTTCCTATTTTGAAAGAGCATGCTTTGATATACAACTTATTCCAAAAGAGCATTCTATATTTTATATAGTGTGCATCTCAGTTCTATTGGAAAGAAATTATCATACTCTTTTCAGAACTAACATATCAAAGTAGAGATCCCAAGATCTCTAGTGTCTTGCTGCAAGAGATAGATCTAAACTGTTAGGGCTAAGCTTCCAGTACGGAAAAAAAAAAAAAGCGGGTGCTGTCCGCGGTGCTGAAGTTAGCTCTGTCCGAGCTCCCTGCCACAGCGCTCACATTCATCCTTCAGCTTGTTTTGGGAAGGGCGTCTCCTAAACTAGAGAGGTGTTTCCCTGAGTTCTTTTTCTCTGGGCTGCTCTGCACTCCCCTTAAGAGCTTCGCGCTTCATCAGGGGCGTCCTGGTCCCGCACCCGCTTTCCCCACCTCTCCCTCCTTGCGAAGCTGCGGGAACCCGCTCTTGGGCTCCTCACCTTACCAGCAAGGCTGCCCACGGGACACCCCTCACACTCACCGACTCTTTCGTACTCCTTCAAGCGCAGGGAGAGGACGCTCTCCAGTTGTTCCCTTGGCGAGCGACTGTCCCCAGCGTCCGAGTCCAGAATGCCACCGCCCGTCTTATTAAGCAGTGGGAGCGCTCCGCGCCTCAAGTTTACGTCAAAGCTCCTGGAAACTGCCGCCACTCCTCATCCCCAAGCCTATCTCCCGCACCCTGCTCTTCCCTTCCTCCCCAAGGCTCTTTTCGGGAAGCAAACAGGGTTGGTCACCCAAACCCTCCCTGACTCTGACCCACACCCACCCTCCCCCCAGTAGCAAAAAGTGAGCCTTGGTGCCCTTTGGTGACTACAATCTACTTCTGATGGGCAGGAACTGGAAGGTTGGGGCCCAGATCTTGGTCCATTTAGAGGAGAACAGAGCCCCAGAGCCCCACTCTGTGTGTCTTGACTGAGCATAAAAGGGACAGGAGGAAAGACTGGAATCATGGGGTCAAAAAAGGACATAAGAGTTTTCCTGGATGCGAGCAAGGACTACGGAAATCTAAAGTGACTCCCGGCTGATTCTGGAAGTGAATTTCTCTTGCCTGATTGAAGTCCCTGACTGGGTGCAGAAAAGCATCACTGGGGCACAGAAGGGGTTGGCACAGCTGGGAACTGCTCCCAGCTGGGACAAGAGGACTCAGTAGGTCTGGTCTAGGTTGTTGCTGGTGTAGTTTTCTAAACATTCTGCTCCTCCTTTTACAGCGGAGCCTTGCTTTCTAAGAAAAGGAAGCGCCTGGTATTCGCTTGGCTCTCATCTCACAGCTAGTTAACACCTTAGTCCTAGTTAGTATTTGTACCCATTTTAAGTAAACCACACTCAACTAAGAAGCCTTGGGCAGAAGTCTTTCCAAGTGTTCCCAGGTTTTGTCCTCTTCACCTTCAAACCCCTCACCCCCACATTTTGGAGGAAATGTAGCCTCTACTAGCTAAAGATTTTTGTTCCAGACTAATAATCTGCACGGTTACCTTCCAGAGAGGCAGTGACTTTATAGTGAGGTCTACTGACACTGGAAAGCCAGCACCCTCCCCAAGTGATATCAAGAAGCTCTGAGAGGGCAGTGTGAGGGCTTCAAGCTCTGAAATTGGATGGGATGTGCCTCAGTTTCTCCACCATTGACCAGGCTGCTTGTATTTATTCTCCTAGAGTATGGGAAAACATAAGAATGAGACTGTGGATTCAACTCCCCAACTTCAAGGGACAGTCTTTTGCAGAAGGTTGCCAGAAGAATGGAACATTTTAGCATAGTGTGTGGCCATGGGGATGGAGATTGATGAGAAACACCCAAAGGAGAGTGTGAAAATGATTAGACCCTTAGCATATCTTCATAGCACAAAGAATAGGATTATTGGGTGCAAAATAAAGAGAGACATTAAAGATGATATCACATTTTGGAAGCTGAGCAACAGGCTTGGAATTACCATCAGATGACAGGTGAAACTGCCTTCAGAGCAGGAAGGTAACTCAAGATTTTGGTTCTGTACATACTAATTGAGGGAACAGTGGCATCAAAATAGAGATACGATGTAGGCAAGGAGCTTTGAAAACTGGAGATGAAACATTTGGGACCCTAAGTAAAGGAAAGGAATCTGGGATAGGGTACTTTGTCAACATGTAGGTTATGGTTTACAACCTCAGAAATTGTGCAAAGAGAGTAAGTAAGATAGACCTTGAGAAAAGTCAACACATAAATGAGTAAGGAACAGAAATAAAAACCTAGAAATTGAGGTGCTTTGGTAGTCAGTGATATAGAACATTTCATAAGGAGGGAAGAAATCAATCACATGACACAGATTCAACAAAAGATGTCAAAAAATTACAAGTTTTTCACTGGAAAAAAATAGAAGACAATGCTTATTAAAACAATTTCTCCTAGGGCAACCCACTCGGGTCCCCCTTCTGTCCCTCTCTCTGACAGAAGCTTTCTTTCTCTCAATAAATATTCTGCCCTTAACCTAAAAAAAATTCTGTTAAACATTGAGGAAAAGTAGTGGTTGAAATGGAACTGAAAAAGTAAGGAAATAAAGGCATCCTTGTGGAGCATTTTCTACAGTTTTAAGAAGACAAGGGGAGATACTGGAATGGGGGAGGGGTTGGCTCTTGGTCATGTTTATAGCCTAGAGAGAAGAAAACGAGAGAAAGTTTCGAGATCATGAAAGAAAGATGAGCACCAACCTGAGAGGAAGCAGAAGTAGTGAGGGTAAGAGAATGAGGAGGAATTGGCATCTTGCAAAACAGGAGCTAGCTGGCCTTCTGAAACTGAGGACAGGAAGAAGGTGACCCGCAAACATGAATCTGCTTATAGACAATATGGTGGTGGGCAGTGTAAAGCAGGAGTTGGAAGGGGTGGTAATGGATAGAGAAGAATGATTATTTGACAAAAACAAAGGAATATAAATGATTAAATATCTAAATGTTAAAATAGAAATGCATATCCTGCTGGAAGATAAAAGAGTAAAACCCTTGAAGTCAAAAGTGTAGGCAAGGACTTTCTGAAAAGAAATCAAATTGTACAGTATAGATAACACCAAAAGCCAGCAAGTAGAATTATATCAAATTTAAAAGCTTCTGCAAAAAAAAGGAAACAGCCAAAAAAGTGAAGAGACAGCTTATAGAATAGGAAAAAATTTCACCAATTAGACCTTGGACAAAAGTCTAATAATAATATATAGAATTCATAAAAAGTTCAAAAATTAGACTTCTCAGAATAAAAAACCCATTGAAAATGGGCAACCACTGAGGCTGGGGAGATGGCTCAGTGGAATAAGCACTTCCCTGGCAAGCACAAGGGCTGAGTTCAATCCCTGGTTCCACAAATAATAACAATAACAATAATAATAAGGTATAAACTACAAATGATTTTATGAATAAAACCATAAAAACTTTTGCAGACAAAAAAAAAAAGAGAATAGAAAAAGCATTGGAATGATCATTGAAGGGGAGAAAACAGAAACAAAAGAAAAGAACTAAAAATTCAGGCACTGTTGAAAGCGTGAATGTATATCTTATTCCATATCCAGGAGCACCTTCGAGCAGGCAGCACAGTGTAGTTACAAACACTGCTGTAATTATTGGTTGGGTCTATACCATGTGCCATTTTTCTTATATCACTGATGTGCAGCTGACCTTTTTTCTCTTTCACACTGCCAAATTAGGATGTATCTGATTAATGACACCTTATAATT